>JBBPLT010000060.1:15927-100149 GCA_038089955.1 Strobilomyces dryophilus | reverse complement strand
TAACGTCGTCGCATTCGTACATACTGATCGTCCTCGCGAAGTTACACTTGAGAGATGGTGTGCATCCTCTTGGGCTCGTCCGCGAAATATGACTTCGACATCGTCTGAAGATGAATCCCCGCCGCAGTGCTCTCCGTCCGCTCGCCCACCATGTCGCTGGGAGTAAACCGAATCGCCGAGACGGGTGGCTCGGAAGGAAGGCTATTCCACGCTTTCCCGTCCACCACGCGCAATATCAACAACTGCGGCGATATGCACTACGATACGTCGCGCTTAGCTGAGCTAGCATCGTCGAGGAAAGGACCACGTACCATCAATAAGACGTAGAGAGGGAGGAGCGCCAACGATATCGGGCTATTCACGCCCAGCGACACTAGAAAGGCGATGCCAGCGAGCGTATATGGGAGCACCGATTCGACGAAGAGTACGATGACGCTGAAATACACGATCGCATATTGGCGTCCGATGTTATCCCGGACGGTCCTCCTGTGCCGCATTATACGGAAACATATCAAGCACGTCAAAAGTGCGTTCAGAAACACCGACACAGAGTAGTAGGCTAGAGCGAGTTGAGAAGAGACACCAGCGAAAAAGTTGCCTCCCGGTGTACTGCTTGTCCAGTCCACAAAAATCCCCAGAACTAGGGTGGACGGAAGATGAGGCGACTACAACGACCGGCGACATAGAAGTTGTGCTTACCGAGACTGGACAGCAACAAAAAGATGGGTAAAATCATAACGCGGTTGTTATTCCATACTACCCGACAGCGGTAGATCTGAAGCCGGCCAAATCAGCACACATCTTGACGTCCCGAAGTACTGTACGTCCTACCATGAGGCCGTCGGTCATGAGTTGTAAGACAATGAACGACGTTGTGCCCCAATCTAGGTACCAATCGGAAATGTTGGCATTAAAGTACGCGATGGATCCGCCCGGATATTGATCGTCCAGCAGCCACATTTTTTCGCCAAAGAACGCTGACGTGGCCACCCAGACAGTGACCAAGAAGATCATCACGCTGCTGAAGATGGTGTAGAACATCCTCAATTTCTTGGATAGTGTTCGATTGCGCAGCAAGATGTGCATCGTCTTGAAGTAGAGGAGTAAGTCCATGCCTGATTAGAAAGAATCAGCCGATATTCGTCATGACGTTCCAAACACCCACCATACAGAATGTTCTCCAAGGTGATCCCGACGTACATCGAGTTTTGGAGCAGGCTCCGACCGGGGTCGGGGGACCCTGAGATCGACGATGTGGACATGGTGGAGCCTCGAAGAGAGAGTGGTCACTTTGCCGAGATCATGCGCCCAGGTTATTTATACCACCATCGGCTGACAGGGAAATGAGCTGCAGAACCAATGACGAGTGCCGCGCCCATGAGCTTTGAGCAGCGACATGTTATTGAAAATAGCCGTAATCGGTCATGAGGCAGTTATGTACGCACGGTCATTCAATAAGTATATAAGCAACTTGCTTCGTTTGGACAACATGCGCATGGGTAACCAATCGCAGACCGGCATGCTTCCGTGCAACGTTTTATCCTGGGCTCACCATCAGTCATGATATAGATATGGGCTTCCCGGGCGCACCTAGAGCGCTTCCTGCGGCTGAAACAGGGCACACCCCAGGCACCCGCACCTGGTCGAGCCTGGTAAAATGGCATGATGTGGAAAGACTCACAAATGTACAGTCTCATTCCTCGAGCCTTGGCGAACCGCGTCAAATGTCCGCCAGACCCCGCCTATTCGCCCCCGAATTGTAGCAGCGAGCATGACGTACTTAACCCTTGGCAGGTTCTGAACGGCATAAACCGTAACTTTTCCTGACTGGATCCAAGCAAAACAGTTGTATTTCAAATGAAAGGTGAGGCCCCATCGCAGGTCACTTCTACGCCCGCCGCCTCCCGATCTCGCAAATATAGTCTTTCCCTCTCTTTGCATCGGGTCCCTCGCGTGGCCCCAGTGTTGGACGTTGAACTCTTATAGTTGATCGCTGACTGCTTTCAAGCCAATGCGCCGACCCACGTTTTCGTCGAGTGTTACCAAGTACATCACCAGGGGCTTTGATGTTCGCTGGTTGGGGAAAGCTTGGTCAGAGGAAGATGGCAATACCATTGTCGTCAACAGTCTTTCGTTCGTCCTCATCGCGTTCGAACTCCATTTGGTCCCAGGTATTTATTCGTTACATGGCATCGTGATGTTCAACGCTTGTAGACCGGAGAGTCTGGAGATGTTCTGACACCCGCAAGGCCCCGGCGTGGTGCCTCTGTGATAGAACTTGCACATTGGACCGTGAGCCGCTGCACGCGCTGTTCGCGAGTCGTGACAATGAAAACCGCCGGCAGCACGTTCGACGATGTCCATCAGATTTTGATCGTTGGTGGGAAATGGAACAGCAGCGATAAAGCAAATTGAATTCCCCAAGGTGTTGAACCTCGCTCAATCTGCGTTGCCTATGTGCCTCGCGACCCACGGAGCGCCCCGCGTCCAGGGGTGCCCGCAGACCTTTGCTAAATGAATTTAAATTTTGGCCTCGTGATTGAAGATCACAAGACGGGTTGTTGCGTTCCCAGAGATTGATGTCTCTGGTCATCGTTCTGTCCGCTCGCCACTCAAGAGAGGGGAGAGGGCGGGCAAGAGCGGCGCTCTTCGGCCCGAGACGAAGCCCGAGTTGCCTGAGTTACGAGGGGAGGGGCGCTCTGGACACCTGGTGTGAGCTTCGAGGAGTTGGAATGGCCAATTGGGGCAGGTCGGAGTGGATGCCGAGTGCGCTGAAACGGGCGAGCGTCGGACGAGCGACGAGGTGGAGCGCGAGAAAATTTCCGTTCGCTAGTCCAAAGAACTACTTAGAAGAACTACACTCGAGTCTATTCCTGCCTACAGCCCCTCGTCGTCAAGGTACTCGGTGCTCGCAACCACCTCCAGCCTCCAGCACACGAATTGACTCCCGAGAGTGCAGTGACAAGTCCTAGTTGGTCTCACACTTGCCAAGTCAACCCGTGAGGAATTCAGATCCAGGTTCATTCCTCTCTGACGTAGTGCTTCGGAGTTAAATCGGTCCTTTTGCCGATGGCGGCCTAGGTCTTCTCTGGCAGAAAACAAGCGTTGCGTTTACACCCTATCTTTACTAATGCATGACATCCATACTCACGCTCAGTATGCAGGTACGTATTTGGGGTTCGCTCTCGCCTTTTTTGCAGTTTTTGTTGTTGTTGGTCTTATTGCACACACGGGGAAAGTGGCGACTGACAAGACCGGGGCCCAGGGGTACCAAGTATGGTGTCGGTGTATCCGGTTAGTAGAATCGGCCTGCGTGGAAAGTTCCGTCGTCCTTAGCTCGGCACCCTGCAGGCCTCGCGGTAAGTAGCATCGATGTCAGGTTCACGACGGTGGTGATCCTTCATGTTCCACGACAACTGTTCCTGAAGAACTAGGGTGATCTCGTGCTATATAAATCGGTTGGGCACTCGCCGCGAGGTGATTTTTTCCCTCCAAGTCCATGATAATGGTAACCTCAGAATCATCTAACGTAGCACCTCATGAGAGCTTTCTCCAAATCCCGATTTACGCTGGACTCAACATGGAGAGCGTAGTGTATGGTCAATGTCATGACGCCAATTGGAGCGAGAAGATTACGATTACTTAGCAGCCTGCTCGTGCAGGCATCGAATTACTCGTCTTCTTCGGAACTTGAGTATCTTGCTGTGCAACGGAGGAGTGCGTAGAAATCCAATCTATTTTACGCGCTCTTCAGCAGCATAATGCTCTTCTTAATCACCATCTGGATAGTTACCACAACGATATTCTGTTACAAAATGTGGTTGCTGGACCGACTTCCCAGGGTCCCGACACGTACTTCCGGAAGAATCTTTCGGTTTGGTACTTGTGCTTGGGGACGACGGCATTTGTCCTCCTGCAGCTCATGACCGGGCATACATAAGGATGTACGAATGTTGGTTCATTGGATCAACTGATGTCAGATCATATAGAGTATCACTTCCCAGCTCGCTGCCACCTATTATTCGGCGTCAGCGTTCCTGAACACGGTTCTGACGTGCTTGATATGCTATCGCATCTTCTGGCACGAAAGAAAGGTGTGGGGACAACTCGGGCTTGAACACGCGCCCGGGTATTTGACCGTCGTGAAGCTCCTCGTCATATCTGTGCTTCCATACACGCTATCGGGTATAGTATTCTTGGTGTTACTAGGCACGGGGAATGCAATGTCAAATACCTTCCTCGATATCTATGTCTTGATGATGGTACGTGCTCCGTCGTTGATGATGCCAACTAAGCTGAGTGTGGCATGTTGAAGTGCATATCGCCGCAGATGTTGATGCTCCGAACGTTGTCGTATATGTCGCGTCGATTGACATGCTAACTATCCTATAATCCAGCCAGGCCCGGGAGCTTGCCCGGGCAAGATTCTCTGCAAGACGTCAGTGCCGCTTCAGCTTCCAGTTCCAATCCTGCCTGTCGGAGTGCACAAGCGTGCGCGCTGCCGATCACGTACTAATGCGCTACCTGACCGTACCATAAACCTCCGGACGCCATCCCATACGATGCACATACAGCCGATATATCTTATCTGATACGTGCTTTCTCGGATACGATACATTCCATCATCGTCAGCTTTTCTTTTTACTTTCTTCTTATAGTTAGTTCGTGTCTGCGAACACTTAAACGCACCGTTTTCGCAGTCGCACACGACAGCCTTTTAACACTGCCATCAAGAGAACAATCAATATTAATCAATCATGGACTTTACTGTAGCATGTCACTGCAACTTCGTTTAATGATGCAGCCCGGACTGGTCAGGCAGCTGGCAGTTGGTTCCTCAGCGAGTACACACTAGGTACGTCCTGAAATGAAAGACAAATGGTGCTTGCCAACTTAGAATGTCGGGCGGTAACGGCCTGGGATTCCGAACCTACAGCATATTTCGAACCTACACATGTTCCGTACCTACGTATAGCTTACAAAAATATCACCTAATCTTGATTTGTACAGCTGACAAGCCTGACAGATCGCAGTATACACTTGTATCATTCAGAAAAGATTTGACTGGGGTCTGTGGCTTACCGTATAGGATGTTCTCGATGTTGATCCCAACATAGAAAGAGCTTTGGAATACATCGGATATAGAATTCGAGGATGCTTTTACGGTCATGGCCACGACCTCCCGAAAAAATTTATAGTCCTCGCCGCCATTTTATACAGCGTAAATACTCCCGGCATGCTGTGTAGTAACTGGATCACTCGTACACAGTGGTGTGGCGTGCCAGTGAGGTAACGGCATTCTGTGAAATTTACGTTGCCCCTGAGACGCCTATCTCGTCAGCCGCCGGGTACGTACACGAGGGCTGGTTATTCGTAAGGTGAGTCAAGATCTGAAATAAAAAGCAGACAACCCAGTGCAGCAAACCCGTAAGAAGTCAACCAACCAAGTCGCGAGGAAAGCCGGGCCATTGAGTATACGTGATTCAAGACCTAAGTGCCCTGATTGGTGGCGTTAGCAGGACTATAGGCGACCCTTTGGTAGACCCCAGTGCAATGTTATGGAGTGAAGTGATGAACATAGACCGAGCGAGTCTTCATCATACTATGGCATCGATTTTACATGAAACCTCGACAGTTCGCGCGTGATTTTTCAGGCCTTCGGAGGGCATGATGGCGCTCATTCGATCATTCCTGCCCACAGAGGAGGTCAAATAAGGTGCAAGATCTGGTACAGTTCGCACTGACATACTGACCATCCTGTCCCAAATCACCACGATCGGCCATTAACCATGTCACCCATACAGACAGGAAAGGTTAGTATTTCCCTCCGCGGTACAGCTTGAAATGATGCAAGCGTTGCTGTGACGTAATGTTGACATCCTTGAGCCTTGAGAGAATTTGTCGACCCTGTAGTAACTTGACTCGATTTTCTCATCGATCTGTATCAACTGAACCCAGGAGAGATACTTAGCAAGTTGTTGTTCATCAGTGTTTCGCTTGTGCCCATTGGGTGCCCAAAGGGCAGAGGTTTTAGCCAAAGTGTCGTACCAGGATGTTCCGGTCCAATCAGAGCCCTCGTAGAGCCTCGCGTAGCCCTCACGAAAGTCTCGGGCGCATAATGTGATATACTCTGGTTTGCAGATGTTGCCTGTCTCGGATACATATGCCTCAACCAGTAAACAAGGACCTTGCGACCAGATCCGAGAGACACAGGGCGATTCTGGCAAGCGAATTTTCAGGATAGCTATGCTATGAGATTCGTGGTTCATTCTATAAGGAAAAAGAGACCCTACCAAGGCAAGGGTCCCAACCGATTGATGAGAGGTTCTCGAACATTTTGATGGGGCACAGGGAACGTGAACCCTGGACAAGGAGAACTTGAGGACGGTTGAAAACAACTTCGACGAAGCGTTTGTTAGGCGAACCAGTGGGTTCCCAGCTCGGCACTGTGTCTCTTGATCGAGCTGATCGATAAGCCTGGGCTAGCACGGATTCCAATGGTTGCGTTGGTATATCCCTCGTGTTCCAGGCAAAGAAAACAACTGCATAATTTTGGTCCTGACCCAAGGATCGATCAATGAGGTAGCACGCCAGCTTGAACTTCAGCCAGTCAAAATCGTTATATAAGATGTGGGTGTCGAACAATCATTTGAACGGAGATGATAGTCTGTTGTACATTGTGCAGAAAACTCGGATGTAATCGCTACTAGTACTACTACTTATTGGGCAAGTCAACGTAGCTGTGACAATTCGACGTGTGACATGTCGATGTGACTGGTTACCGTCACTGCCTCGAAGGCCACGCAGTCAACCGCGGCCAGCTTTGTTCATCTCGCTACGTACGGTGAGTAAGGAACATACCTTTTTCTTCTCGTTCACCTACCTCTTTGTACAGAGTCGTCATGTTGGTGTATCCCCGCATCCATGGCCATGCCTTGTCTGATGTCTCTTCTTAACCTTTCCGAACCCTAGGTCTGAACCTTACGACCCCTACCTGCCCCGCAATGGTTCCTCGTCAAACCCATCTGGGTCCCAAGGCAATGCCAAAACCGCCGCCATTCAACAGCAAATTGATGATACCGTTGGTATCATGAGGGAAAATATCACAAAGGTTGCAGAGCGAGGCGAGCGGCTGGACTCGCTGCAGGACAAGACAGGTCGGTTTTTCCGGCGTCACGATGCGTTGGGGACACTCAGGGTTTTTTCGCAGACAACTTGGCTGTCTCGGCTCAAGGCTTCCGTCGCGGAGCTAACAGAGTGCGCAAGGTGTGTTACCTCCTTTCTTTCACATGATTCAATACTCATTAGCTATAGAATATGTGGTAAGCTCCACCTTTTCGTTGTCCGTTCCCCCCTTCTCACTGTCGGTGGCGCCAGGTGGAAAGATATGAAGGTGGGCTCGTCGTGTCATTCAAAACAGGAGTGCTGACCTTTTTTCTAGATGCGTATCATTATAGGTCTCGCGGTGGCTATTATCATCGTTATCATTGTTGTCAGTATCGTCAAAGCCACACATAAGTAGTCGTTGGGGTCGGCGTCGCCCTGATCCGCGCCTTCTACCTATTCGTGTTGTGTTGTATCTATGTCACGTTTTTCTCATTTCCTTCGACTCTCGTGTGTGCTTGCTCGTCGAACAAACGCTGGACGAGCCTGGACTGTTGATACATCATATCTGTGACCCTACGTACCTAGTAGTTGTGAAGAACGTGTGTTCAACTTCAAGGTTGTTGTGCTGTTAGTGTTCCCACACACCGGCTGCAAGCGAGCGATCAAGTTGTTCTCGACCTCGACAATTCTTCTCCCCACCCGCCAACTTCTTGACTCCTCCGCCTGCTATTTCGTGGCTTCTGTGCCCGTGTCCCTCCTTTGTTACTACCTTATCACCGTTCCATATGCCAGAATGTCCTCACTTGGCCACAAACAGTCCGCTTCCGTGTCCCAAAACCACAAAGCCCAGCTTGCTAATGCCTATAATGAACTGGGGAAGGAGCTCGCTTCCCATAAGGTTAGGGTAATAGGTAATTACACCCTTGGGAAAGTCATCGGAGAAGGCAAGTTGTCTTATCCCTACAACAGGCACTCGTGGGCCTGATAAGACCCTCACCAGGAGCCTATGGGAAAGTACGCTTGGGTACACACCGTCTCACATCGACCCGCGTCGCTATCAAGCAGATCCCGAAAGCGATGTCTGCCTCTCTCACCCGTGAAATACACCACCATCGTCAGCTCCACCACCCGCATGTTACTCAAATGTACGAAGTCATTGCTACCGAGTCACACATATGGATCGTGACAGAGCTTTGTTCTGGAGGAGAGCTCTTTGATTACCTTGCCGAAAAGGGTCGTTTGTCCGAAGACGAAACAAGAATGATCTTTGGTCAGTTGTGCCTTGCTGTTGCCTACTTGCATGACAAGGGCATCGTCCATCGCGACCTCAAGCTAGAGAACGTACTATTGGACGAACGATGTCGTGTTAAACTCGGAGATTTCGGGTTTACGCGTGAATACGAAAAGGGAGTCTACATGGAAACATTTTGCGGTACCACCGGCTATGCCGCTCCAGAGGTGCTTCAGGGCAAGAAATACCTTGGCCCCGGTGAGCGATTGTTCTAGTTGTCATGTATCCCGCTTATTAGCACGCAGAGGTGGACATCTGGTCCATGGGTGTGATTCTTTACTGCCTTCTCACTGGTACTCTACCATTTGACGATGATGAAGAGGCCGTGATGAAGGAAAAGATTATCAAGGGGGAATTTGAAGATCCTCAGTGGTTATCCAGAAGTTCGATTCCTCTATTCTTCCCTTGAGCCGTGATATCTGATATTTTCACAGGCGCCCGTGGTCTCCTTCGGGAGGTTTTACGGACAGATCCATCAAAACGCTTGACAATCCCTCAAATCCTGGCCTCCCCTTGGTTTTCTTCGCGCGTAACTCCCGTCTCCACTCTTCCGGAAACTGAGGATGACGTCCCCGCTTCCCCGTCGCCTGCCCGCACTGCCCTCCCGTTGACCGTGAAGCGCCCTGCGAACGAGACGAGAACGCTGGATGCAGAACAGGTTATGTCATCGGCAACTTCAGCCACTACCTCAGAAGCGACCTTCCTCTCTGCTTCTTCCGAACTTTTACTGTCTGCAGCTCCAATCCCCGATACACACCCCTCTCGCACTCCTGTGCGCACAAAACGCCGTTCCGTGTCATCGACGCTTTCTGATGGGAATGGTCATGGTTCACCGTCACGTGACAAATCCCTTGCACCTTTTCCTCCGCAAGATTTTGCGAGTCTCCTCAGCACACCGGCTCCGATCATCTTTTCAACTCCAGCCGAGCGCGAGTTACTGAACGCCCTCAGTATGATGGGCTTTGACACCGCTCAGATTGTGCACTCAGTTATCTCGGATGCGTGCGACTCGGCAGGAGCACTCTGGTGGATGTTGATGCGTAAACATGAGAAACAGATCATCGGTGAGGTTCGAGCTACTGCGGAACCTGATGGTGAACAAACAGAGGAGGCCTCTGGATTCAAGCAGCGGAAAGAGAAGGAAGGCAAAGTTCATACTTGGTCTCGGAAGAGAAACAAACAAGGCGTGGCTGTGCAAACCGATGAACCTTCTTCACCTGTGTCTACCCCGGCTCTTGCTCTGGTACCGCCAACCCCGACGGTCACTTCGGCTGGGCGTCCGACTACCCCTCCTCGCGCGAAGTCGCCATTTTTGTCGCCTTCGCCGACAACAAACGATTCTTCTCTACGCTCAAATCAATCAACGCCAAGTGGGAGCTATAGCGGGATTGAGAACAGGGATAAAGATCTACTGAAGCTGAAGAGGGAGGGCAAGGTTCGCTCTGGGAGCGTCAGTATCATGCAACGTGCAACAACAGCCCTGGAAGCAGCCGGTCTAGTTCGCAAGAAGTCGGCGGAAGTAGTCAAGGACCAACGTGAAGGTCAGAAAGAGAAGGAGAGGTTACGGGAGAATGAAAAGACGTCAGCAGGGGACGATCCCCGTAGCTCGCACGGTAGTGGCGGCTCGTCTAAATTAACCAAATCGCCACCGTTCAAGGCAAAGGATGCCACATCCCCGTCATCCTCACCTATTCCCGACGTTCCTGCTATACCTGGGTCACCGTGGGTGATGGCGGGCGAGCAAGCGTCGCCACCTGGTGGATACGCGCCAACTCCTGCGAATTCTCCAGGCGACACACTGAGGTCTCTTCCGAATTACGCCGGAAATGGAGGCAGAGTCGTCGCTCCCAACAGGAATCGAGCGAGCCTGTTGTCCGCGTTTCGCCTTTGGTTCCAAGAGGATAGGAAGGGCAAACGGAAAGAGCCCGTGGAGCCACTACCACAGGGTAGCGTCCGCGGGCTACAATATTCCAGATCTATGGTTGCTCCATTGTCATCTATGTCCTCTCCCAGCAAGAATACCGTCAAGCGGCATGCAAGTGGGGGTTGGCGGGGTCGCCGTGTCAAACGTCACTCTGTCTCATCTCGTCGATCTAGTAGCGTGAACTCCCGCAGGTCGTCTGGCAACTCTGCTCAGGTATTCACGATCGAGCAATCACATACTCTTGATCAGATCCCCTCGGTCCAGTCCTTTGGCGCAGAGACCCCCAACTCTGAGAGGGGTGATCACTCCTCACGACCATCATCTGCTCTCAGTTTTACCGTTGGGGGTGTTCATCGACATCGCAAATCACCGTCTACGGGATCGAATGGGTCAGCGTACTATCGTACCTCGTCGCCATTACCCAAATATGGCCATCGCAGGGCCGGTTCTTCTTCCTCTACGCGTGTCGTACGGCACATCCAGAGTACACCGAGTTCCCGACCTATACATCATCGTTCGAATTCGGCCGCTTCTTCGGCACACTCCCTCGCATCCTCACGACCCACGTCATTCTATGAAGCTTCCGAAGGTGAGGCGACACGAACGGGTTCGCCATTTAAGGGACATCGCTCCAGGCGTTCGTTGGATGATCTTACACCCAGACGTGGTGCAGGCACGTTCATTGCCCAAAAACGTCTCACACCATTCACCAGCCCTCATATTTCTGGTCCATTAGGGCGGACGTCGTGGAAGAAAAGCTGGGGACACGAACCTCCTGGCTGGCAGAGCCGGAATACCCATCTTCCTGTCGAAGTTCTTGCAATCTCATCAGCGCTAGATATTCGGGACGTGTTTAGTGTGGGACGACCCAGCCTCAATATGGGAGATGAGAGCGACTGGGTAGACGAGGACGACGATATACCTGAGTTTGCGGGGGGACTTGGCCAGATGGCTGGGAGTGCGACGACGAGTTCGAGTGCAAGTTCGTCGTATCTGACGCTCGAGTCCTCAATTCCGCTAGTGATGTCGCCGCCTCCAAGAAATCACAACGGACACGCGAGAGCAGGGAAGGGTCGCGGTGTTTCTGCTACCGGCGTCGTGGGGAGACAGAGGGGAGGCCATTCACCGGTTGGACGGTCCTCACCTGCTCCTGGACAAGGTGAGATGTCTCTGGAGGCAGCAGAGGTGCGAGGTGGGCGGTGGCAGCTACCAACAGCACGAGGTCCTGCTTTCAAGCATGCGATCCAAGAAGAAGACGAAGACGAAGAAGAGTAAGGTGGGGGAAAGGTATGCACTGCCGATTTGTTCGGCTTATGGAGGTTGCCCTGCATCTTGTGTTGCCGTCGTGTCTTTAGTCCTACTTGTTTTCTTTTATCACCTACATTGCTACTCATTTGCTGATCGAACGAGGCTGTGAAATCCCCACGTACACTACGTACAGCATTGTTTCTTCTCTTTTCCTCCCTGTTTCCTCCACACCTTATCTCCTTAGCTTGACCCGGTACTGGTTACGGGTTCCTTTTTTTTAAATCTCTGGTTGACTCCTTTCTTCCAGCGAGAGAAACATTGGGGGTCAAGTTGTGCGTGCAGCGTATTTCATGAGATACCCCAGCTTGTTTTCCCTTATACCCACTTGGCTGTTCAGCTGCGAACGGCTGGGCCGTCAGTCGTAAGCTTGAAATGGTAGGGAGAACTGGTAGGCCGCCTGGTGACGTGACAAGTCGCGTGTATCACATCACGTGCATTGGTGTAGCACGCGAGTTTTGCTCTTTCTTTGCCATCAACACTACTCATGGCTCGTGGCGGCAGTTTTGGCTCGACGTCGAATGGTCGCGGACGTGGCGGTCACGCTGGCTATCGAGGACGCACGTACTATCGCGGAGGTCGTGGAAGAGGAAGAGGTGGGCGCGGCGGCGCATCCAACGGCAAAGTACCAGGAGAAGGACCAGCTCCGCAACGCGAAGACGATGGCACGCAACTCGCCGAGCGCTTCGAGCAAGTGCGCTTGAGTGACGAGATCGACGAGAAGCTTGGATTCGCGCGACTGCAGGAGGGCGGACAGAGAGAAGGCTGGCTCATCAACATGCACCCGACGCTGGTTAAGGACCCAGAGTACCCTGGAGGAAAGGCTGCGGTGGACTTTTACTTCATACAGGACGACGGGGGGTCGTTCAAGTGCACGATGCAGTACGAGCCGTACTTTCAAATCGCGTGCAAGGTGAGCGTTGAACGCGTTTCTTCTTTGTGGACGAGCTGACGTCGCGCCTCTAGAGTGGCTCGGAGGCGGGCGTTGAGGAATGGCTCATGAAGCGCTATGAAGGCGTCATCCTCAAGATTGTACGCGACCGAAAGGAAGACCTCAAGCTGCCGAATCATTTAATGGGACATCGGAGGCTTTACCTTCAGCTATGCTTTAGGAACGTCTCAGACCTCCTTACCGTGAGACGCGACATTGCTCCACTCGCCCTCGAAAATTGTGCAAAACGAGGGGCCGTCGACGCCTACGCGGAGGTCGTCAATGCCGCGGCGGGTCCAAGCGCGAACATCGAACTCGAGGGTGAATGGGCGGAAATCGGGGGGAGCATCAGGGGTGGTAGCTATAAGGACAGGGATCCTCGCGAATGCATCGTCGATATCCGGGAATTCGACGTGCCCTACTACTTGCGCGTGGCTATCGACAACGAACTGCGCGTGGGGCTGTGGTATGCTGTGACGTTCAACGCTGGGCAGCCTAGCTTTGTGCCGATTGCGGAGCGCGTCAAGCGTGCAGACCCTGTGGTCATGGCGTTTGATATCGAGACGACGAAGGCACCTCTCAAATTTCCTGACCAGGCGATTGACCAAGTGATGATGATATCATACATGGTCGATGGTCAGGGTTTCCTCATCACGAACAGGGAAATCGTCAGTGAGGATATCGACAACTTTGAATATACCCCCAAGGAAGGGTACGAAGGCCCGTTCATCGTGTACAACGAGAAAGACGAGGTACGTTCGTCTTTACCCAGATTTCTTTCGCTGATTGGTTTCGACTTCTAGGCTGCCCTGATCACGAGGTTTTTCGAACACATTCAAGAAGTGAAGCCTACGGTCATAGCCACGTTCAACGGCGATTTCTTTGATTTTCCCTTTCTCTGCGCGAGAGCGAAGGTTAATGGTATCGATATGTTCCTTGAGACTGGCTTCGCGAAGGATTCCGAGGACGAGTTCAAGAGTCGCTGTTGTGTCCACATGGATTGCTTCCGATGGGTCAAGCGCGACTCATACCTGCCGCAAGGTAGTCAGGGTTTGAAGGCGGTCACGACAGCGAAGCTGGGTTACAACCCAATCGAGTTGGACCCCGAATTAATGACGCCGTGCGTTGGTTGGTCCCTCGTCAGCGTCCGCGCTAATGACGAAGATCAGATATGCCATGGAGCAGCCGCAAGTCCTTGCCCAGTACTCGGTCTCCGATGCCGTGGCAACTTACTATTTATACATGAAATATGTACACCCTTTCATCTTCTCGCTGTGCAACATCATACCACTGTGTCCAGACGAGGTCTTGCGAAAGGGCAGTGGAACGTTGTGCGAGACGCTATTGATGGTACGTAGACTCGGACGACGTCGAGACCTTCTTATTCACACGCAAACTCAGGTCGAGGCATACCGAGGACACATTATCATGCCTAACAAACACGAAGATGCTCACCTGAACATGTTTGAAGGCCATCTGCTTGCCTCCGAAACTTATGTTGGAGGCCACGTAGAAGCACTGGAAGCAGGGGTTTTCCGCAGCGACATCTTCACTGATTTCAAGATCGTTCCTAGTGCTGTGCAAAAGGTTTGTTGTATCTGTCCATCATCTCGCTCGCGCTAAATGCTAGATCTTAGCTGATCGATGATCTCGATGCCGCTTTGACATTCTGCATTGTCGAAGAGTCGAATGCGTCTCTGGAAGACGTCACCAACTACGAAGATGTTAAATCACAGATTCAGTCGGCTCTTGAGCTCATGCGAGATAACCCGAGGCGGACGGACAAGCCGCTAATCTATCACCTCGACGTCGCTGCTATGTACCCCAACATCATGTTGTCGAATCGACTCCAACCTGACTCCATGGTGGATGAGTCGGTGTGCGCGGTGTGCGACTATAATCGCCCAGGGAAGAAGTGCGACCGTAGGCTTGAATGGGCATGGAGAGGTGAATTCTTCCCGGCCCATAGAGACGAGTATAACATGATCCGGCATGCGCTCAACCAAGAAACCTTTCCTCCAAAGAGACCTGGAGGACCGCAGCGCAAGTTTGTCGACTTGACAGGAGCAGAGCAGACAGCTTTGCTACACAAGCGACTTGGAGATTACTCTCGCAAGGTGTACAAGAAGACCAAGGATACGAGAGTGGAGACGCGCGAGTCCATCGTATGTCAGCGGGAAAACCCGTTTTATGTCGACACTGTGCGTCGTTTCCGTGATCGGCGATACGAATACAAGGGACTTCTCAAGACATGGAAGAAGAATCTTGACGTGGTTCTCAGCGAAGGCCGCTCGCTGGCGGAGGTCGATGAGGCGAAGAAGATGATTGTGCTTTACGACTCGTTGCAGCTTGCTCACAAATGCATTCTCAATTCGTTCTACGGGTATGTGATGCGTAAGGGTGCTCGCTGGCATTCCATGGAGATGGCAGGGATTACATGTCTCACGGGTGCAACAATTATCCAGATGGCTCGTGCACTGGTGGAGCAGATTGGGCGTCCTCTCGAACTGGACACGGATGGGATCTGGTGTATGCTTCCGGGTGTGTTTCCGGAGAACTACAAATTCACGTTGAAGAACGGGAAGACCATAGCCTTCTCGTATCCTTGTACAATGCTCAACCATCTCGTCCACGCGCGGTTCACGAATCATCAGTACCACGACCTCAACCCTGAGACTGGGGAGTACGACGTTCACTCAGAAAACTCTATCTTCTTCGAACTCGATGGGCCATACCGTGCCATGATCCTTCCTTCATCAAAGGAAGAAGATAAATTGCTCAAGAAACGTTACGCGGTGTTCAACGATGATGGTTCTCTTGCAGAGCTTAAAGGCTTCGAAGTTAAGCGACGTGGCGAACTCCAACTCATCAAGATCTTCCAGTCTCAAATATTCGAGAAGTTCTTGCTCGGTTCCACCACCGAGGAGTGCTACAGTGCCGTCGCAAACGTCGCAGATCAATGGCTTGACATTCTCTTCTCTCATGCGGAGACGCTCTCAGACGAAGAGCTTGTCGAGCTCATTGCCGAGAACAGAAGTATGTCGAAGACACTCGCTGAGTATGCTGGGCAGAAGTCGACGTCAATTAGCACCGCAAAGAGGCTTGCCGAATTCCTGGGCGATCAGATGGTTAAAGACAAGGGTCTCGCTTGCAAGTTCGTCATCTCCGCCAAGCCGAACGGTGCTCCTGTCACCGAGAGAGCTGTTCCAGTTGCTATCTTTTCCGCGGAAGAATCGGTCAAACGCACCTACCTCCGAAAGTGGCTGAAAGATCCTGGCCTCAGCAAGTTTGACCTCCGGTCGATTTTGGATTGGGAGTACTACATCGAGCGATTGGGCTCCGTGATCCAGAAACTGATTACCATTCCTGCGGCTATGCAAGGAGTCTCGAATCCTGTGTCGAGAATCAGGCATCCTGATTGGTTGCACCGCAGGGTTGCAGGAGCCGTGGACAAGCTCAAGCAGAACAAGGTCACGGACTTCTTTTCTGTCATTACTCGGAAGGTAGAAGAGGACGGGGAGAGTGACATGGAAGACTTCGGGACACAGAAATATCTAGCCAAAGGACGTATCATTGCCGAGAGCCGCAAGCCTACGCGAAAGCCAAGCCCTGAGGCTGAAGACGACGCGTTTAGTGCTCCTCTCCCAGATGCCAGTTCAAATTACCCAGCTTGGCTGAAAGCAATCAGGCCCCGTTGGCGAAAGATGCGCGAAGAACGTTTGGGCGGAGAGACGTCTGCAGTTGTCCCTTCCATGTTCAGAGGTGCGCGGATACGGACGACGCAACGCTGGGACATCATACAGATCCGGCCGAGCAAGATTTCTGGGCGGTTTACGCTTTGGGTTTCCGTTGATGGCGAACTTACTCCTGTTCCCCTTCGCATTCCTAGGCAATTTTACCTCCACTTCAAGAATCCGCCCAGGGATGCGTTATTCCGCACGGACCACTACCAAGTCGAGAAGGTCGTGCGGCACTTACCGAGGGACATTCCTTGCATTAACTTACACAAAGTGGTCGTTAAGGAAGATGTTTACGAGGATATCCAAGAGCATTTCACTGACTTGACGAATGACCCGAATGTCGACGGCGTTTTCGAACGCCAGGTAAGTGGCGTTTCACTGCTGGAACTCAGCGCGTTTTTTCATGACCGCTTGGCTAGGTCCCGCTGGAGATGCGAGCCTTACTCAAACTGGGCAAGACTTGCACGGTCGATGAATTAGGTTTAACGCTCAATAGAGCCCAGACCACCGGGGTCGACTTGAACCAACTCGATCGCGCCAACCCCTCCCTTTCTCGCAAGATGTACCTTGACGGCGGGAGCGGTAGCAAATATCTCTTCCTCTACCACGCATGCTCGCAAAGTGCTCCGGTTCACGTCTTTGCACTGTTCCTTCCCAGCGGCGCCGTGAAACTGCATCTTGTTGACCCTGCAACGCGCCGGCAAGGCATCCCCCGTCTGCAAGAACTGTATAGGGACCTCCTGAAGAAGCGGCAGGACAGTTGCGCAGATCCCGTTTCTATCCAATATCCAACTTCTTGCGACTTCACCACGACATACCATAGCAAGGATATCTCTGCTCTTAAAGCCATCTCGAGAGAACTTGGACTCTTGGAAAATTTGTCGTACATGATCATAATATCCTCGTCGAAAGAGCAAGTCTATTTCGACACACATGTTCCTAAACTTGTTAGGTTCCCCGTCTTGTCGATGCCCAGAGCCAAAGTTTATCACACTCTTGACGTCTTTCCTTGGCAAACGCATGTCGCCCAAAAAATGCTTCACCGTTACCTCATATGCGGTTCATGGGTCGATCGTTCGATCGCTCTTGCGGACTACTACGACATTCCCATTGGGCACGTTGACGGCGATCAACCTCTCGTCCTGTCCGACATCAGCTTTGCGCGGCGACTGATACAGCAGGACATTGTCCTTTGGTGGTCGCCTACGGAGCGACCAGATCTTGGTGGTAGGGAAGCGGACGACAGGCCCACTGAAGAATTACAGAACACGGAATTCATGACCCCTGGTTGTTATTCCAACGTTTGCTTGGAAATCAGGGTTCGCAATCTGGCGGTCAACTCCGTACTGCATTCTGTCGTGATCAATGAGCTAGAAGGTAGCGGCGGAACAACAGCGTTCGACTCTACGTCTCATACCTTGAGTGCATACAACCGCGGCGATGCCCAGCGAGATCTTACCCTTGGGGAGTCGAACGTCTCTACTTTGACATTCGGGATCATGAAATCAATGGTCAAAACCTGGCTCCTCGACAAAATCCAGGGTAACTTCTGCAATTCTGCGGCAGTGAGCGTGGACCATTTCTGGCGATGGATCAGCACGAGCGGGTCTCACCTCTATGACCCTGGAATACATCGTTTCATTCATGGGCTTATGCGAAAAACTTTCATTCAGATGCTTGCCGAATTCAAACGACTCGGTTCCCATGTCATCTACGCCGACTTCAGTCGAATCTTGCTTGCCACTTCGAAGCCACCCGGAACAGCCAACGCCTATGCAACGTACATCATTACAGCAGTCACATCCCACGAGCTCTTCCAACATGCATACCTGAAGACAGAGCGCTTCTACGATTTCCTACTATTCATGGACTCCGCGAACTTTGGAGGCGTCATCTGCGATGATCCCCTAGCTCTTGAACCTCCAGAAGAACTTACCCTCGAGATGCGATGGAACATAGAGAATTTCCTACCTCCAGCCATCCAAAGCGACTTCAGTTCAGTTATTCAGTACTTCATCGTCGAACTTTACAAGATTAGACAAAAAACGAACGAGAGTTCGCGAGCTCCACTACGAGTACTGCGGAACTCTGCACCCGACGCCACGCAGCGGGATGCTGGAAAGGCGAAGGAGATAGACGCCACTCGCGAATTCATTGCCAGGAAGCTCACTCGGAAGCTGCTGCGAGTCGTTGGCACCGTTCAGACCAAACACAGGGATTCAGTGTACGACGAAGCGTCTCATTCAGAGTTCACGTTCCCCATACTTCCGGGTTCTTACCTCACGTTCAACAACCCCGTACTCGAGCTCATCAAATTCGTTTGCGCGGTGCTTGGTCTCGCGGAAGACTACCAGGTAGAGATCGGTCTACTGAAACGGAACCTACTCGATTTGGCTGGCGTTCGAGAGTTCGCCAACGAAGCAATTTTCCGAAACCCTTGCGAAACGCTGAGGTTGTCCAACGTCGCATGTAAATCGTGCGACGCACTTCGTGACTTCGACTTTTGTCGCGATCCAGAGCTTATGCCAGGCAGTCTGTCCGTCGGATCTCCTAAGTGGACCTGCAGATGTGGTGGCGAATTCGATCGGACTGCCATAGAAATGGAGCTGGTCCGGTCGGTCGGCGCAATCGAAAAATCCTTTACCCAGCAAGACATGCGTTGTTCCAAGTGCAAGCAAGTCCGCTCGGACAACGCCTCGCGATATTGCCAATGTTCGGGTTCATATCAGCTAGCCGTGGGGAAAGCGGAGATGAAGCGCAGACTGAGAACGATCCTGAACGTCGCCATCGTCCACAACTTTGCGAGGCTCAAGGTTCGTTTTGTATCGATCTTGGCGACTAGGTTGCTCAGTTACCCATTCCAGGAATGCGCGCAGGTTATGCTGGAGAATTGGTGAAACGTAGTAACGTAACTTGGGAAAATACCCGGTGTTTAATGTGGACAATGCACATGTACTAGAATTTCGGTCACGACACTTGCAGACTTGAAACCACGAGCTAACTGGGGTCGGTGTCGTGCGTAGGCAGTTTCAGGGGGGACTGACAAGGGGCGGCCTTGCGAGAAGCGATGAGGCCGCCCAAGGGGGTTGGATAAGTGGTGGTGACTACATACCTGGGTAAATCAACGCCCCCCCCCATCACCCCAGTCGGGTCTATTCGAGCTCGAACGTTTGCTGGTCGCCCTTTCCACCTCCATTCAAGCTCGGATGCAGGCACGGACGCTCGCACTAAACCAGACGATGAGTGTTCGTCGGATGAGTCCGAACCCGGATGCTCGCCCGTTTGACCCGCCACGCCTGCTGAAGCGCGAGCACTCGCTCGTCGCCCTGCAGTGTTCATTCCATCGTGACTTAACTTGTTGCATGGATCGAGACAGAATGCTGCATGATATTGTCCTTTGTATAAAGTGCCCGTCCACGACTGAAATGAGCTTACGGAATTGGATGCCGCGTTGACGAGTGGTGTGGAAAGGCGGTCCGTACTCTGGGACGGGCACTTCATGCCACTTTCCGAAGTTTCAAGTGGATAGAGGTCACTTTCACGCACTTTCGTCCAATCGAATTGAGACGAAGTACATCCAAAAGCACACTTCGGTTCACTTCAATTCAATTCGCGGTAACACTATCGCGAAGCAGGAAAATCTTAGATCCCCTTAGCAGTGCCACCGCAGTGCCACGGCACAAGTGACCGAAAGGTCGCACTGCTGGCCGCGTGGCCAGCGCCGACCGCCCGGAGTTCACCAACTCGAGTGGGTCTGGCCCAGGCATGGTTACATTTGTGCATGACGAGGTCATGCAATATGAGGTAGTCTAATTGTACTATCTTCAGCCGACATTTTCTTCCTCTTTCATCACATCCACTTCCAGATCATTGAGTGCCCAATCCTCATCGATCGCGGTGTGCAGCGGGATTCCTTTCATGACGAACGACGTAATGAACCCCACACCAGCGACAAGCATCATGACCTGCCACAGCAGCACAAGACTTTGCGCGAAGGCGACTTGGACTTTTGGCAGAGCCTCCGCGGGGAGCGCAGAGAGTTCAGGGATGAGCGCGTACATAATAGCTGTTCCTTGTGGAACGGACTGAACAAACGATGTAGGTAGATTCTTGGCAAGCTCGTTTTGGAGGACGGTGCTTCCGGCAGTGATACCCCATACCTGCATGGATCAGGTCCCATGTCTCAGAACGAGGTAAATCAAGGTGCTTACAGAGGCGAACGAACGAAGGAACCACATGAACGCCAAGGCACGTGCATTCTGCGTCACGGGTAGGGGCGCTTGGATGGGGTACATGGACGTCGAACTCAACGTTCTGTTACCGGTAAAATCAGAGCAGCGAAAGGGGACAGCCATAGACAAGGAATACGCGTACCCTATACCCAATCCTAGCACCACCAAGGCCACAAAGGACTTTACGAGAGAGTCAGTTGCGGTGAGCGTACTCATCACACCAAGACCGGCGAGCATGAAGGCCCAACCTATCCACGTCTGCAGGCGATATACCCCGCTGACCTTCACCGATAGACCAGCGGTGACAGCTGCGGGTGCAAGCGCTGAGATTGCGAGCAGGTCAATACCAGATTGAGATGGGGATGCGCCTTTGCAACCCTGGTAGTAGACTGGGAAGTAATCTGTACAATGGACGAATTCAGAAAGAATTGTGGGCCCTTCAAATTGACTTACAGACGACTCCGAAAATGACAACAAAGCAGCAGAACGTTTGTATATAACTGATGTATGTGAGCAGCCATGATATGAGTACGGAGGATGTTCCTCACCCGCTAGCGCTGGTTATGTTTGTCATCAAGGAGAGTGGCATCTGGCGCGAGCAGGATAAGCTCAGATCAAAGGCCTGGAGAGGTACGTACGAGCGGGTGTTCTGCAAGAGCGGCCTCGTATGCGATGAAGACAACGAGGCAGACCACGCCGAGGATTAACTGCATGAATACGTTGGCCGAACCCCACGGGTATGTGATCCCACCCCACGTCAATCCCAACGTGATTGCAGTGGTGCTTGAAATTATGAGAAAGTTGCCACTGTCGTGAGTTGGTTAGTACAATTAATTCGTTTCCACTATTGAGTTCGAACATACACCCAGTCCATCCGTTTAAACTTGTCCCTGTAGCTGCCAGGTGGAGTCGGCAGATCCAACAGAAATATAACCGATAGAGACGCGAGCAGCGAAATTGGAAGATTGAGATCTTCCGAATAATTAAGTATCCTGCGCGAAATGAAGATTCACGCTACCTACAGAATAGCCAGCGCCATTGTCCTTTCGCCGCAAGGCTCCCTCCGACGACTGGACCTATCGATGCAGCAATACACCAAGTGCTGAGCAGATATTCTGAGTTTAGGTCCACAAATAATGATCGAGCTCTCACATTCCGTATAATCCAGCGTAGACACCCCGTTCTTGCAGGGTCACGAGGTCTGCTAGGATGATCCCAGTGAGAGATTGGATACCTCCGCCGCCCAGACCTTGTACGGCCCTTCCGGCGATGAGCATGTTCATACTACTCGCCGTACCACATATGGTGCTGCCGAGTGCAAAGAGACCTAGAGTTACCAGCATGGCGGGTCGCCGGCCAAAAGTTTGTGCTAGACCACCACTCATTGGGAGGAATGCAGTGGAAGCAAGGGCGAAAGCAGTGCCGACCCATGTGAACTGAGCTGAATGGAAATCATTCGCGATGGTAGGAAGTGCGGTGGAAATTGAGGATAGCTCAAAGGCGGAGAGGAAAAGGCAGATACACATCGTGGTGAAGATGAGCCAAAATCTGAGACCTTTCCGAGTGCCGTTCGTTGACGAGGACATGCTCGGTATTGCAGGAGATTAGTGGGCAAGGATCTCAGCACAGACAAAGATGACGGACCTCTATGCATCTTATAAATTCGAATTGGATAATTGCCCATGATTTGGTGCTGACTGAGTGCAAAATGGCAGTTTCACCAAAATAAACAAAGAGACCTGAAACGATTGCGCAACGGCCACATCTAGGCAGATAGGCACGCTCAGCTACACCTGTCTGCCAGATAGCAAGCGAGTGGCGCCGTCGAATCGGGGCGGTATGTGACAGTAGTAGAGCGGTGGCAATGTGTGCACGTGCGTCATGATAATTGACGTGAGAAACGACGATCATACCAACACTTCCCGCTGATGCTGATTAGGTTCGTTAGGATAACAGCGTCTGAGCATGGGGTCAGACGCATTTCAATTTTCCATAGAAGTACGTACAACTGGGCATTTTGCAGATGTAGCTTAAAGCCATGCTCGCCACTATGTAACAGGTGTCTTTTGCTCAAGATCCTGTTGAGGTCCCTGTCGTGAGCTAAGGGACATCGATCACCTTGTTTCCGTTCCTACACGCAACGGCGACAGGTGTTTCATCCGTTAAATCAACTGAACCTCAGACTCACGCTGCGGCCTGACGTGCTGCACGTATTAAGACGTATCAGAAAAAATGGAACACTTTCTTTTCATCTGCCCTCAAACCGTACGCAATACGCTGCGCCTGTGTCGTTGCAGTTTTACCCAGATCAAGAGAACGGAACCAACGGTTCGCCGTGTACACACACGTCATAACACTAGTACATAGAGTTCACTGCCGTTTTTGGTATTCGGGCATTTCCGAGTTACATAATTAGTGCCGTATAGGGCATGTAACATTCATTGTCCATATATTGCAACCAATCCCCTTTCGTACTAGCTATCAAACTTTTAGGACCAGAGTTTGCCACGGAAACATTGCCTATTTATCTTTTCCCAGCACAAGATATTTACCCCCTTTGGAAGCTGCCAGTGATCGCCATACGTCTAGTCCAGGATGGTATCTGACATGTCGCAGGCTTGGCTCTGTCGAGTCGCAGGCTCACTATCCGACGTCCGTGCGGGCTCGGCCACATCCATTGATAGCTGGTCGCCGTCGCAAAATTTTACACGTTCCTTCATTCAGATGGCACTGGCGGTGTAACGGGTATGTACATCATCCGTCTTACCCCTTGAGCAATAATCGTTGGTGTAGCCGTTACATAGGCCAATCTACCACGTCAACCATCGTTATCCACCCATTGAGTCCATCTGAGACCCGCGTCGAGCATACCTCCGCCGCCGGTCCTTCGTTCTACGATACGCTACGCCCATCTACGACCCGACGATCTCGCGACCCCTGTGAGCTCCGCTCGTGCCTTGGTTGTCTGTCTGCAAGCCCCGCTCGTGACCGTTTCGATCCATGCCCTGTAGATCCTAACGAGCCGTTACAGGGGCGAGTCTTTGAGGTCAGCGGGACAACAGCACGAAACATCGAGCGTTCAGCGTAGATTTGGAGTCAAGAGCTTGAATCCTTGATGCACTCACATGATCTCAGCTACTAGCGAGTTTGCCCGCGTGAGCACGACCTCATCTCCTCCAACGTCCGATCCGCGTCGAGCGTGCTATGTAGCTGTTGTCATTTTATGAGCAACGACGTCAGGACACCAGCGCTAGCGATGACGGCCAAAACTCTCCACAGGACCGCAAGACTATCCGCGAAGGCTTGCACTCCGAACCGAGCGCGTACATGGTGGCGGTCCCATGTGGGACAGATTAGATGAGCTTTGCAGGAAGCTTCTTGACGAGCTCATTCTGAAGGATGGCGCCCCCCACACCTACACGGAGAGGGCACTGCCTCTAATGATGTGTCTGTGGACAGGGGTGGGCACTCACCGATGCACATGAACGAAAGAAACTACATAAATGCACGAGCGGGTGCATTTGCGTGACAGGTGGGTGGGTACATGGGCATCACAGTAACAGTTTAAAAGATATTGAAAGGGGGTCCGTCGTGTGGATAGTACTCATCAAACCGACTGTGACAATAATGAGGGCCCCGCCTGTCCACCGGTATCGATCTATCAGTTTAACAGATAACCCGGTGACAATAGCCAAAGGCGCGAGTGATCCAAGTGAGAGTTCGTAGATGCCAGATAGGACGGGGCGCACCCACGCATGCCTGGAAGTAAAGCAGAAAGTGATCTAGAAAGCTGCCGTCCTGAGCAAGGGAGCAGCAGTTGACTCAAAGAAACCTACAAATGATGGCTATAATGACGAGGGTGGGGCAGAATATATAACTGGCAGTCGTGAGTGGTAGCAGAAGCAACATTTACAGATGACGTCCCCACCTGCTGATGCTTGTTACGTTTGTCATAAGTGAGAATGGCACCTGATACGATTCAGATGGCATACCAGAAATTGAAGAGGATGTTGTATGCACCAGTGGATGTTTTGCGAGAGTGGCCTCGTATGCGATGAAAACCACCGCCAACAATTCCGACGACTAACAGGACGAGCACCATAACCGAACCCCATGGCACGGTGATACCACCCCATGTCATCCTTACCGTGTATGCTGTGCGCTAGAATCACAAGGAAGTTGCCACTGTCAAGAAAATAATACGATACGACGCCAAGTTAGGTGAATTGAGGGCGATCATAGTATATAATTAGACTTACATCCAGTCAGTCGCATATCTTTCCTCGGTAGTCGCCAGGAGGGATCGGTAGATCCAAAAGAAACACGACCGACACCCACACTACGAACGAGATGGGAAGATTGAGGTCTTGGTTGTCGACTGAGCATCTCGAATGTTCTATATGAGAGGCTTCGATCCTCACAAAAAAAGCCAACACCACTGTCCTTCCGACGCGAGGCTACCCACGACGACAGGTCCAACGGACGCAGCTAGACACCACACTCTAGGTAAGATAATGAATTCACTTTTTCACATTACATGATCGAGTTAGTTTCTCAGTGCGTATAAACCAGTGTTGATACCGTGTTCTTGCAGCGTGACCATATCAGCTAGGATGGTCCCCATGAGACTGGATCCCGCCTCCGCCGAAACCTTGTACGGCCCAACCAGCGATAAGCATGTTCATGACAGAGGCCACTTCCCAGGGCAAAGAGACCTATTGGTGTCAGAATAGCCGGTGGCCTACCAAACGTCTGAGCGAGGCCACCGCTCGGCGGGGGGAACGCAGTGAAAGCAAGGGCATAAGCAGAGCCGACCCAGGTAAACTGAGAACGTGAAGATCGTTAGCAATAGTGGACGGTGCTGTAGAGACGGAAGGAAGCTCTAGGGCAGAAAGAGAGAGGGATATACACATGGAAGCGAAGATGAGCCAGAATTTGATCACTTTTTCGACCAGTACTTGGTTTGATTGGACGACCTTCTACCAACTGTCGTCGGGTACACTAGAGAGCAGGACTGTATACTCAAGGTTCGGCGATGAATTTAAATATGCAGGGCGAGCCTTCGCATTTCGAGTTCCGTCTGGTCCCGTACCCAATTGAGCTCTGCACTGGTCTTTGGCATGAGACAGATGGCGAGCAAAAAAGTAGGCAGTTTCCCAAGAATACCAGCGTGTGGAAAATGCAGTGCACTTCACGTTGGTCATGGAGTTGGTGGTAGCACTGCGGCTGGAAGCCTGTCACTCCATGGGCGCCGTGTCCTGAAAATAGTTGATTAATGGCTCCTAGCCATCCAACCGAACGCGAAATTTCCTGCAGCATTCCAAGAGAAAGACTTAGATTGGGGTCGATAAGACAGCTCGCTACTCGCCACGTGTGTTTCTGGCTTCACAGTGCTATTTGACTGAGAGCACTTCGTGCACAACAACCAAGCCACAGTCGATATCCCTATACCTGTGAGTTCGTATGTGTTGCCAGCAGCTTCAAAACGACTCCCTGGCAGTGGCAACACGGTTACCCACCGGATTAGTTGTTTTCGTCTGTTCCGAATAGGTCATATTCTAGTATTTAGATCACGATATACTCGGCCAGATGCCACCTGTATTGAGAGCTTCGAAGTTCGTTGCTGTGACACTCCAGTTGCAATGGAAGTGCTTCCCAGGGACCCTCTGACAAAATATCGGATTCAGAATTGCCACGTGACCATTTATTCGGTACGACTAAGGGAATCAGTGTCTCCAGTCGAGGGTACCGCAGTATTAGTGACTCGGAGTAGAAATGTCAGCAGGGGAACTTGAAAGCATTATTGGATGTATCTATTAGAGACTTTAAGCTTGAGTGCTTACCTCACGTCAAGTGTGTCATGATTGCACGAGAGATGTCCGTAGGAAAGCTATAGCGTGTTGGCTCGAAGCCTCGAACACGAACAGCATATCCCGTACCTCGAACAACGTCACTGAGAGGCCGGCGAGACGATGAAATACAATTATCCCATTGTCTCACCATGATAGGAAGGTATGCATGGCCACAGGAAAATAGAGGAAGGGTGTCTGCACGCGTACGACCTCATATGGAGTGACGACCCTCCTTCCCGTTCTTCATAGCCCACTCCGCGTCGAGCGTGTCATGCAACGGGAGACCTCGCATGAACAGCGACGCCACCAGCCCAGCGCCCGTCACGCCAGCCAAGACGCGCCATAAGACCACAAGACTGTCCGCGAACGCGACACGAACCTCGGCCAGTGTCTCCGGAGGGAGCGAGTGGAGCTGAGGAATGAGCGCGTACGCGATGGCAGTCCCATGTGGGACAGACTGAGTGAACGCTGCGGGAAGCCTCCTCGCGAGTTCGTTTTGTAGAATTGTGCTTCCGATAGTAATGCCCCAGACCTATCACAGCTGATGACATTGTTACAAATGGAAGGGGGCCGAGACACTCACTGAGGCAAACGAGCGGAGAAACCACATAAAGGCAAGTGCAGGCGCATTCTGCGTCACTGACAAGGGCGCCTGAATGGGGTACATGGGCGTCGCGCACAGTATTCTGACCCGGGTTGCATCAGTAGAAATAGGTTTAACTGACGGACAGAACGAACCCCGCGCCGAAACCGAGGAACCCCCCATAACCAATCGATTTTTCCAGAGGGTCCGTTGCGCGGATCGTGCTCATCAAACCAAGAGGTATGATAGTGAGTACCCAGCCTATCCAACTCTGTAAACGATATTCACGGGTGAGTTTGATGGATATGCCAGTGATGATGGCTCCGGGAGCGAGCGCCGCAAATGCGAGAGAGTAAATTCCTGATAGCACGGGGGATGCGCCCTTGCATGCCTGAAAGTAGACCGGGAAGTAATCTATAATGGCCATACTGAGCAGAAGGAGTAAAAGCACATTTGAACGACTCACAGACGACTGCAAATATAACGAAAAGGGAGCAGTACGTCTGTACATAACTGAATGTGTGAGCGTGCGTACGAGGGAATGATTATGTTCGTCACTTACCCGCTGATGCTTGTCATGTGCGTCATCAGAGAAAACGGCACCTGGTGCACGTGGGATGAGTCGCAGCTCAGATCGAGGCTCACGGACGAGAACGTACGAGTGGGTGTTTTGCAAGAGTAGCCTCATATGCGATGAAGCTCGTGAGACCGACGAGGCCGAGAACTAACGGGACGAGCACCGTGGCTGAACCCCACGGGTGCGTGATACCACCCCATGTCAATCCTATCGTATACGCGGCGGTGCTCGCGATCACGAGAAAGTTGCCACTATCAGGATCAGTAGTTAGTCGTGTTGCATCCGCAGCAACCATCATATTCAACGTACATCCAGTCCATTCGCATCAACTTTTCTCGGTAACTGCCAGGCGGAACCGGCAGATCCAGCAGGAATATGACCAATAGACATGCGACGAGCGAGATGGGAAGATTGAGGTCTCACATGATGACTCGATATCTTAGATACTCTGCTCGAGATTGAAAAACTCACAGAAAAGCCATCGCCACTGTCCCTGCGAAGCCAGGCCACCCCCAACCACGGGCCCGATCGACGCAGCAAGACACCACGTGCTATAAAAGTAGATGAGCTAGATACGCCGTGCCATGACTGAGAGATCCTACAGTCCGTATAAACCAACATATAGGCCGCGTTCTTGCAGAGTGACGAGATCGGCCAAAACAATCCCTGTGATAGATTGGATTCCACCTCCACCCAATCCTTGGATGGTCCTTCCGGCAATGAGCACGTTCATGTTCTTCGCACCGCCACAAATCGCACTACCCAAGGCAAAGAGACTTATGGTTGTGAGCATAGCGGGCCGCCTACCAAACGTCTGAGCGAGACCACCGCTCATCGGGAGGAACGCAGTCGAAGCGAGGGCATATGCAGAGCCGACCCAGGTGAACTGAGAGGCATGAAGGTCATTGGCAATGGTAGGGAGTGCAGTAGAGACGGAGGACAGTTCCAGGGCAGAAAGAAAAAGGCATGTGCACATGGAAGCGAAAATGAGCCAAAATTTGGTTCCTTTCTTGGACAGTATTGGCTCTGAGCGTGCAGCTTTGTCACCATACACTGATGGTTGGATGAGCGTAGGAGTGCTTGAAGTTGGGATTGTCATCGATACCTGCATGGAGTCGTGTTCAGTCGAGGTAGGCACAGCACAAAAAAAGGAACAGCCCTCGCTTAGAGCTCTTAGCGAGTCGCGTAAGTTGAAGCCAATGACACATGTACTAGAGCGTACTTACTTGGTTGCGAGTGCTACTTTGTTATATAGCCTAGTACTCTGCCTTGCAGGTCCGGACCGGGGGAGAATCTCGTCGACTTCCAAGTCTTCGTTTTCTCCCACCCCAGTGCCCTGAAACTGACTCACGTAAATTTACGGTGACCCAAGGTGACCAGCACTCGTTTGAGTGGGCTACGTCGGTTGCACCACAAGCCCAATCGCGTTAGTCATTTTCTCAGCAGTGACATAAAGAGTGTCGAGGTCATGAGCATCATGATCATAAGGAACTTTGGAGAATTCGGAAAGTAATCCGTGTAATAGGCTCCGAGCACCCCAGGTTTTACGTAACAAGGTTGCTCACCCGTGTCCATGATACCCAGACTCCAAGTGCGTCGCTTCCAGTGCCTTTCATGGCGGTTATAGCATCAACAAGATTTGGCAGATTGGACACAGGCAATCAAAATTACTAAATGTTCATCATGTGGAGGTATGTATGTTATTTGGATTTGTTCTGTCATTGTGACACCGACCAGCGGTTGCTGCGGCGGATCCACGGGGCTTGCTGTCGCGGTGTACCTGAATGTGTGGACTACTTAACCTGACCAGACAATTCGACCACCTTAGGACGACCACAAGATCCAACTCACATGACCACGACAGGGTCACCAAGGCCCGCGAGGATGGTCAAGCCGAAGATCGAAGAATAGAGAACGTGGCGACAGAAGCTGCATCGCATCCCCCACACCTATCCGGTTCATTGGCGAGTGAGGAAGATGGTCACCCAGCGATTAATTACGCTGACGGCGACAAGTGTTTCTTGGATTATTCAAGTACAGAGTCTGGGAACTGGCGCTTGCACCACTACGATATTGTAGACACTGGGAGCGCCGACTGCTTGATCTTGGTATTATTGGATTAGTAGGACACTTTAAAAAGCTTTCCGAAAAGTGCTGCTCGTCCAGTCGACAAAAAACCCCAGGAATAGACGGACGGGGGACGAGGCGACTTCAACGAACGGCGATGGAAGTCGTACTAGACAGCCACAAAAACAAAACATGGGTGCAATGATGACGCGATTGCTACTCCATATTACCAGACAGCGGGTAGATCTGAAGCCAACCAAATCAACGTGAAGTCCTGGTGTACCGCACGTCATACCATGAGGCCATCGATCATAAGTTATAGGGTGGGCGATGTTGTGCCCAAATATAGGGGCCAATCGAAAATGTTGACATCAAAGTATGCGTTGGATACGCCCGGATATCGATCATCCAGCAGCCACATTTTTTCGCCAAAGAACGCCGACGTGGCCCATGGCCAAGAAGATCATCACGCTGCTGAAGATGGCGTAGAATTGTACAAGACGTGCATCGCCTTGAAGTAGAGGAGTAATTCTACGTCTGGAAGAGTGAATCAATCGATCCTCGTCATGACACCCACCATACAGTATGTTCTCTGCAAGCCTAACTCATCGGAAACAGCCGTTCCATTGACATTACATAATACACCCTCGTCTTGCAGCGACTCGAGGCAAAAGTCCTTTGGGTACATAGCCATCGCGAGCCGGTGTCCGTGCATGCACCTCTGGGCCATCGCAATCGCCGATCATACTACAGGTGCCGCACGCGCTCTGGCCCAGACGCACTCCCGCAAGCCCAGCGATGACGATCCAAGCCGTCACCACGAAGAGGCCACCTCGTCTTCCTTTTCGCCCCGTAGTGCGGCGTCCAGGACCTGGGAGCGCTTCGCCTCCAGGCGGAGAGAGCGGACAAAGATAAGCCGTCCTGACAACCCCCCCCGCGAGGTTTGCTGGGATTCCCCGGGTCACCCGATCGATTCCAGGCAAGTACTCGACCGTCGTCGGTTCATCCTCGAACCTCGCTATTGGACCACACCGGCATCGCCGTCTTCCCCGAGGCCTATATCAGCCGATCTATGTATCTCTGGCTCCGTCTGTTGCTCACCGGTCTGAGCCCGACGTGGAGCTCGCGCGGATAAGCTGACGCATATATACATACGAGCTTGTATCCAGTACATATATAAACGAACGATTATGTACGTGCGAAGACGGCCGAGAGGGCCGCGAGATGGGATAAGATGTATGCGACAATCGGGTATGACGTAGCGTGCGATAACAACGTTCCGGACGAGCCAATCGTATGAGGTCGAGTTCGTCGAATGTGTATATATATAAGACCCTAATGGCCACAAGCAGATAAGGAGCGTCGGGCGTAGACCAATCTCTAGGGAAAGCAGGCAGGCTTGGCAGGAGTCCATCACGTCTCATAGATTCTGGATTTGGGCTATCAAGAACTGCTTTTCGTCCTGTCGAAGGCGTCATCGCTCGTTTCGGGGACGCAGAGACAGATACGTACGCTAAATTGTTCGTCTTCTTTGTCATTATGAAAGTTCTTGAGGAACGTGAGCAGTTTCTCCTTGTTCCGCCGAAGTATCGCCTCGATCTGGGGTGGTTTCTTCGGATTGGCGACGAACACCTGCACAAACTCGTTCACACGCGCCAAAACCGTGCAACGAAACTGAGGAGGCACCTTGAATACGTGGAAAGCTTCAAACTGAATGTTCTTGCTCTTGCTGCGTAACATGTTCATCATCATCTTAAGGTTCGCTTCCTGAGCGATGTAGCGCGTCATGACGTTAAAGTTGGCTCGATCGAGGAGTATCTCGCCGAGAAGTTTGAGCGATTGCCGCTTGGTAACGTAGTTTTCCGAGAGTATGAGCGTCGTAAACGACGCAAAGAACTGTACTGGGGGTGTGAACGCCGGAAGCCTCGAGGGAGGTAAGAACGCACCCTATCGTAGTTCTTGTCGAGGTATTCAGCCACCATGGGCTTGTGCCGAGTGAGCGTCTCCTTCAAGTTGGCGAAGGCGTCGCACGAGACGCCGAACGACGTCGCCTCGATGTGGTGCGGGAACGTGTAGAATCTATTCCAAGGGCGGTCAGCGGTCGCCGATCCCGATCGAGGCGGCTCACTGGTCAGAATGAAGCAGGATCTTGGCGAGCTGCTCGTGCCGCAGCATCTCCCGCAACATCATGCCGGTGTTGAGCGCGACCTCCTCGTTGGCGTATCCGGCGAGCGCGGCGAAGATGACCTCTTCGTGCCGCGCGCAGATGTACTCGACGGTGGGGAGACGGGCGCCGATCTGGCGCCGCAAGAGGTTGTTGAATATCTGGACGACGTCCTTGCGCGACTCGAAGTCGAACCGGGCGATGTTTTGGACGAGGACGAGGAGGAGGTCGGTGGAGTAGGTCTCTTGGGCGAGCTGAGCGATCAGCTCGGGGACGGGCTCTGTGGCTTGGCGCTCAGGCATGGACGCGGATGCCAAGGGGACATGGACGCACCGCCGTCGCCGAAGAGGACCGCCTTGACCGCTTGGAGGTTCCTCGCTACCTCCTCGCTAGCCTAGAGAGGGCACGATGCGCGCATCGGAGAGAAGAGGGCGCTGTGGACGCACCTTTCGCCTGGCCTCGGAGCCGGGTGGGCCAGCGTCGAGTTTCGGGATGGAATCGCGGAGACCCCGGACGAGGTCCGGGGGTGTTCGAGGCTTGGTCTTGAAGAAGTTCATGGGGGTGCTAGCGTGACGCAGGCTGTTTCAAAAAGCTGGCGAAGCAACGTGCCCTTGCGTGGCGCGCGCGGCGAGGTGGGTCTGACACATGCCGCTCACACAGCCCATCTTGTCCTTTTTCGACCCTCGCCACCTTCACCACCCCGCAAAATTCCCTCTGAGGACTCCTTCGGCGACAAGGCGACCTGCAGAGCCGCTCCTAGGCGGGCACCGCCTTCCAACGTGAACCACCTCGACGTGGGCCCGGCATCTAAGCCTTCCCCCGCCCCTCCCATCGACGTGGATGCCCGATATGTTCTGGGTGACCATAAAGGGTGGGCCGCCCTGAGGATCTCGACAGCGCGCACACCTCTACACCTTCATTCGTCATTGGATGCGCCGATGACTTTGTCAGCCATGTCCCTGACGGTCATCCACGTCAACTCGAACGCCACTTTCCCGCCAAGTGGAGTTCAATCACTCCACCAATTGGTACCGTCGGTTATATCGTCCTCGCGACGGGAAGCGTGTATACAGGTTGCGCAGCTCAATACCTACTGGTATGTCGACGTGGAAGAGCTCACATGACCGCCAGGCTCGGAACAGCTCTCTGTAAACATGTATGGACGGTCACAGAAGGACAAACGTCCGACGGACGTGACCGCCCAGTTTCCGTAATATGTGATATGATGGATGATAACAGCGCTCTCCCGGCGGCTCGAGGATCACGAGGAGATAATTAAAGATTGAAAAGTTCGTCCCTCCTTGGGTTACGCCTGTGTCGCTAAGAAGCGCTTGCACGCCGTGGAAGGCAGGCGGGCAAAAGCATCGGACGCGAGTCTTCATCAAGAGAGTCGAACGCATACATAGACTCCTGTGAGGGCCGTCCGGAGGCAGAGTTCGAGTCATAGACCCCGAATCCAAAGTAATAGAAACTCTTCGTCGTCCTGTCGGCTGTCGCCGAAAGCGTGCTCAACCGTCAGTCGGAACGCATACATATACGCACCGCAAACCGCTCGTCCTCCCATCGTTTCAAAGAACCGGATCAACCCGTCCCTGTTCCGCACCAAGATGGCCTCGACCTCTGGGACGGTTTGTCCGGATTGACGACGAACATCTAGCCGGGGTCAGTGTCAACGCATGACGACCCGAAAGAAGGCCTACCTGGAACACGCGTAACCCTTCGGGCTCAGAAGACCCGCCGCCGTCTGAGTGCCTGCAAGGACGGCCTTGATGCTGGAGGGCTTCGGTCACGCCGAGATCCTTGCACGCCTGAATGAAATGATTAACCCTCACGAACTCCCGGGGCGTTCGTGGTCCCGGCCCGAAGGAGTTCGTTCATGGTGTTTCAACCAGCTGACGGGGAGCCTGACAGGGGTGAACTCGGATGGGCCGAACCACAGCGCATTCCTTTTTCGATCATTCCCCAGAGTTTACGCGATCATTCTGATCAGAATCGAAGAACTGTTAGCAATGCCCCCCTTCGTTCGGAACCGCTGAGCGCGTTTCATCCGAAGTTCCCAGTTCGCCTCTACATCGATCCAAGTCGGCGGATTGCTGATTCGCTTTACTCGGACGAAAGGTACCCGCTTGACTTTCGCCGAGTGGCGCTTCCGACGAAGCAATGATAGGAAGCCCGAGCCGAACACCTTATCTCCTACACTTACTACGGGCGAGCGCAGCGCCGTTTGAATAGATCCTTCCACGAATTAGCTTTGGCAGCCATGTATTAGGCAGTCTGGCCACATCGCGCGCCATATCTTGGTTTCAGGGATGCCGTGAAGACCACCAAAGGTCCACCATGTTGCCATCTCCTCACTACGACCGAAGAACAACTCCTCGGCCCCAGCGTGCCGGTACGCGAGGAGTTGCAAGCAAAACGTCCATTAGGGTATCCAGATCGTATCCATGGCATGAGATTATGGGAACCGTCTATAATTTACCTTGCGTCCGTCGCGCAGTTTCCCGCATGTGCACTCGGCGCCCATCCGAACGAATCACTAAACGTCCTGTACGTGTGCGTTTCTACCGGCGGTAGCGGAAGCGGCGTCGCGATGCCTGTTGGCCACCAGTTCGACCGCGACCTCTTTTGCTCTGATCGCACCGAGTGGCGTACCACCGGTGGAGGAGGCCATAGTTGCCAGCGTCGTGGCCCTCGTGCGAATAACAGCACTGGGGGAGAAGCCGTCAGAGACGCAGGAAGCGCAAGGAAGAAGAAGAAGAAGAAGGAAGAAGAAGAAAAAGGCATGGCGACACTTACGTTCCCGTCTTGATGAGTTCCGACAACCTCGCGTGCTTCCTCGCCTCCATCATGTACAGCGCGGTACCCAAAACTGCATGTTCGACGTCGTCGCAGACGTGACCCTCTTTAATTACCACCGAGCCTAGGGGTCTGCTCGGCAAGGGACCCGGTATGGGTTCGGCGTACAGCATTACTTTTTCGAGACAGGGATTCGAGGAGAGGACGAGGAGGAAATTGTTCCACACGGCTGGAAGCTGTGCACGAACACAACGGAGGCGAGGTGCGGCGCTCAGCGCCCCGGCGAGGGGCATCGTCGTCGGGGAAGCAGAGACGCGAAGCGCAAAGTGAACGGTTTCCTACGAGACGCGGACGTCGTCAGGCGTCGCAAGGGGACCTCGCCGCCAAAGGGCTTACCAAGTGTGTCCATTGACGGACGGCCTGTGCGAGTCGCTGGAGAACGTAGGCGGGACGCGGATGGGTGAGGTAAACTAGCGGGTCCTTACGTATGGTCAGATGTGTGACGGTTGTTCGCTGCTCCAGGGCCCGGCAGAAGGCCTGCGCGTCGAGGTCGGTGGGGTCACTGGGCGTGGGGTTCGGGCGGCAAAGACCGCCGTCGAGACATATTTCGATGTCACGTACGCTGTCACAAAGCGCAAGCACGCCCGCAGAGGAGGGCCATATGCCTGCAAATATTACACGACGGACGGCACTGGCGAGTTCAGGTTGGCATGCGAGGCTGTCGAGGACGCAAGCTGTCTGGCGCGAAGAGCGGAGGTGGAGGGTGTGGTAGAAGAGCGGGGAGGCGATGCGGAGGAACTGGCGGGAGACGAGGAGCGGCGCGACGCGGGGTCTGGGGGAAAAGAAGGCCTGTGTGTGTGCGAGTGCGAGTGCGAGGATGCGTGCGAGGAGTTCCTCTGGGAAGTCAGCGAGCGAGGACATGCTGGCGCGGCCGGTTTGCAATCGATCCGTCCTATAAACGTGTTCAAAGCACATCGATCGGGCAATATCAAATTCACCGGACGTGTGAAACTGGCAGCACCCCTGAGTCGACGGTGTTCGTGGCGCGAGCGTCTTGAAGAAAAGACGTCCATTTTCAACTTCTCAGATCTCAGCGCCATGGAAACACTAAGCATCAACGGTGTCATGCAAAGCGGTGGTCCTAGACCTCATTTCATATCCATCTCCAGTGAACCTAGGGCCCACCGTGGACTGTGCACGCTCATTCATGCTTGCGGAGCGCATATCCGCCGCACACAATCGCGGTGGCGTCTGCAATCCGCAGACGGCCGAGTGCCACACCATCCATTCACAGCGGACATCGCTGACAAGTCGCCCTGACAGTCACAATGCATGTGATTGAATACCTTCACACCTGGCCTACACCATCTCTTTCACATTCGCATGCACCTTCACACGCATCCTCGTATCGCTGTCCTCGGAATCCGTCCCCGTGCACCCAGACCTGTTGAACTTGACCGTCGACGAGTGCACCTTGACCGTCGTTTCCTCGCTCCACGTGCTTCCAGATGCCACCCGCAAAATCAGCATCTGCGGCGATATGCACTGGCAGGGCCGTCAGTGCCCACCCATCGCCCCACCTACCCATGCTCACCATCATCAATAGATACACGCTCGCGAACCCGATCGACGTGCCGCTCCCCACCCCAAACGACACCAGAAATGCTATCCCAGAGAGCGTATACGGCAACACAGACTCGACGATCAGCGACGCCAGCGCAAAGTATACCTTTGCATAGTCCTTGCCAAGGTATCTTTTCACCTCCAGACCGTGCATCACCATCCAGAAACACATGCTGAGTGTCAGTATCGCCGTCAGCCCCACAGCCACGCTGTTGTACGCGAGCCCGAGCTTCGCCCCGATGCCGCTGAAAAAGCTGCCCCCTGGTGAACTCGACGTAACGATGACCATGATGCCTAGGGCTGGTGAGGTTGGGTCAATCCTCGGTCCCAGCGAGCCACCGCGCGCGCGCTCACCAAGCGTCCCTATCCACAGCACGGTCGGTAATAACACGACCCAGTAGCTGTCCCAGACCGTCCGACATCGATAGATCTGCGGAAGAAGTTCCATCTCAGTGCAAAAAGCCCGTCCAGGATCACCTCTAGGCCTCACCATCAGAGCGTCCGTCATCAACTGCAGCACGGTGACCGCCGTCGTGCCCAGATCCATGTACCATACCGATGCGTTTTCCGCCCAGTAGGCGTCGCGCCCGCCCGGAAACCCCGCGTCGATCAACCACATCTTCTCCCCGAAGATCGCTTGTGTCGACACCCAGATCGTAATCATCAACAGCATCACGGTGCTGAAGATGGCGTAAAACAAGTCGCCCTTCTTGCGTCGTGCCCCGGACAACAGCAAGACGCGCATCGTCTTAACGTACAGCACCAACTCGACGCCTACGATAGAACTGACGGGTTAACCTAACATCTCCCATTATGGACTGCCTCGCGTGCTTACCATACAGGATGTTCTCCAAATTGATCCCCACATACACCGAGTTCTGGAATACAGAGCCGCTCGAAGACATGGACCACCTGAGCGGAAGCGGACGCGCTGCCTTATATCCCAAGCGCAACGCCCGATTCTCTTTGGAACGACTACTAGGCGAACTGAGTTCAGATAATCGCGGTAAGTGAAAAGTGACGCAAACACATGTGATCGATCTCACTAGCTCGTACGCGCCCGCAGTCAAGATCGTGTCGTATTGGATCCATGCTGCCCACTACACCACCCCACGTCGCCACCCCATTTTCCTGCCTGTGACGACCCGAATGAATGCTGAGTGTGAGGGATCGAAGAGTATATTGACCTATGATATGTCACCTCCCATCTCCTCGGGGATATGTCGCCGACTCGGAGCGGGCGCACGAATTGGCCCAAAGAGGACTCACTGCCTTCATTTCGTCGTTCAAGCTTCCCAGCGCGAGGCGGGAATCGGAAAATTAGATATCTGTATTGGCTTGCTCCGCTTCACCAACCTCGGCTCACCTGACCCGTCCCCAGAGCCCAAAGGGAAAGTCCGGGCGTTTCGCGAACACGCGCCGCGAGCTGCACGGAAAACGAACTATCAGAGCGATCGAAATGGCGATGGACCAATCCCTCGATAGGGCGCAGTTGATGTGGATCGCCACGAACCTCGAGGTTTGGCGACTTGTTGTGGACGGCTGGGGTTTCGTTTCGAGGTCGGCGGCGTTTGTAAGCTCTGTGCTACGTGGATGCTTATTGGATGAGACAAGTCAAATTTCCTCCGTGAGAACGGCGCCACCAGCGGACATGTTCCCGATTTTTGGTGGATACGTAGATATGCATGGCGGGGCTGCGAGGACCTGCGAATCACTCTGGAATTTTTCGGGCCGCGAGTTCGGCACCCCACTGGGGATCCATGCGGGAAAAGCGACAAGATGATACGACATGCATCGTCGACTCTCGCCAACTTTTATTTACTTGAGTAACTTGAAACCGAGTCGCCCGGCCGGTGTGATGCGCCAGATCCAAAGTAGAAACGTAGGTTTCACATATCTTCGTGTCTCGATCATCCCGGGGCAACTGAGCCGCCAAGCCCTCACATCATCAGCTTGGACGTCTCACCGTCCTGGTGGCGCGTCTTAGTGACCCGCATCGTGCGATTCGCTGAACCTGGGCGTCAGACAAACGGAGATCTCGGAGCAGCGCGACCGACCGCGTTCCTCCGCTGTTTCCGGCGGGAATCGCGACGGACAGATAGGCGCCAGCAGGTACCATCGCTTTGACGATTTCAGACGCGGACGAAAGTCGGCGAGTGGCCCCTTTCGCAGCAGCACGCATGTAGAGGCTTGACGGTCACTCCAATGGTTACCAGGCGATCTCAGCGCCAGCGCAGCGCGCGAGAACGCGGTCGGTCGTGACCGGGGTGACCGTACTAGTCTTGAGTCGATCCCCATGGCCTATATCTGTCAGGGTCCAGCCCGGCTTGGACGGCTCCCGTCGCGAACTTGGCGTATGCGCTCGCCTTCAGGATGCAACGACGTACTCCGACTTTGAGACTCGTTCGCGACGGCGCCATGGCGCGAGCTTGAAGGAACGACTGGGAAACGTCGTTGTATTTCCCACACTTTCCGTACAGCTACTTCTGGGAGGGCCGATGGTCGGTACTCTCGGTGCTCGTCTCGCTAAGAATGCCACTCTCAGTCGCCGAGCCCTCGTCCCCGCGTCTCGCGCGCTCCAAACCAGCTCGCCGCTGCGTCGCTCCCCCGCATACCCAGGTCATATCCCCCTCAACGCCTTTGAGAATGCATTCCTCACCGTAGGCTCTGCTGCCATGGCATTTTTGGACCCGAGACGTGGCGGTAAGCCGTTCAAGGACGGACTGGATTGCCTTCATGTTGAAAACCACCTCAGATATGGTGGCCGCCCTGGGCGAAACTACTGCAAGCGCCACGTTACCAAGGTTGCGTGACGCGATGCTCGACTGTGCAGAAGGACGTAGGATTCTCAAAGACCGCCCGCACATCAGCTCAAAGACGCTGGACTTTGAGCGGTCGAAAGCGCTTCCAGACGGGACGTTCGGAAGAGAGTACGTGAGATGGCTGCAAGTGTGCCGCGTCACTCCCGATTCTCGAGAGCCGGTCCGATTTCTGTTCGCTGTCACCGAGGAGATCTCAACGTCCCCTGCAGGTTCGCTACATCGACGACCCAGAACTCGCCTACGTCATGCAGCGATACCGTGAAACTCACGACTTCTATCACGCCCTCTTTGCTCTCCGCGTTTCTGCTCTTCCAGAGCTTGCTCTCAAGGCTTTCGAGTTCGCCAACTTAGGGTTCCCCATGACTGCGCTAGCACTTGCGGCCTCTGTCAAGATGAAGAGGGCTCAACGTGACAGACTTTGGCACGAGTTTGTACCTTGGGGAATCAGCTGCGGTGGGAGTGCCAAATGTCTTATAACAGTCTACTGGGAAGAGAGATGGGATCAACAGATTCGTGATATCAAAAAGGAGCTTGGTCTGTGGAATCCTCCAGATGGGCTGAGTATCCATTCTCCGTCAGCATAGGTAGTCGTCCAACAGACACGAGTGGCTACTAAAACATAGAATTCAAGTGTATCTTAAGCGTATTCACCTATTAAATAGTGTACTTTCAAACAAAACTCATCAAGTTGAGAGCCAAATGACATCATACCCTTGCCTTCGTCACATGTCCAACGAGCATACAGCACTGCCATTAGATGCCCTTGTCCGCCAAGAGCCCCTCAATGGTGGCCCACAGCTCCTTTGAAATCTCCTCGCGCGTACCCCCCTTCACGGTCGGAGCTCTAACGACGCCGACGGGGATGATATATGCCCCCTTGAACTTGTCCGGGTTCTGCACCACCTCAGGCGAGGCGGCTGCAAAGACGGACGTGTATGCACCCACGTCCTGGTTGGAGAACCATGGGTATATCAGGATCTCCACGAGCCACGCCACCCTCCTCAACTCTGGCTTGTGCGAGAACGTGTTGACCGCGCCCGGGTGAACCGACAAGACCGTGATGGGCGACCCTTGGGCGGTGAGCCTCCGCTGCAGCTCGTCCGCGTATAGGATGTTGGCCAGCTTCGTGAATCCTGCCAAAGCGTCGGTAACGTCGATGATCGGTGCGCATCGTGCTCACCGTAGCGATTGAACCACGGGACGTAAGTGTTCTTGAATTCGGTGTTCAGGTCGTCCAAGTTGCGGAAACGAGGTACGCCAGAGATCATTTTCTGGGCTTCCGAAGCAACCTGCGAGCAGTGTAGACGCTCAGAGACCACGGTCCACGCGAGTACGACCTACCACAACGATGCGAACATCGGAGTTTGGCTCTGCCGCCGTCTGGTTCAACACGGGCATCAACTCGCGCGTCAGCACGAAGTGACTTATGACACTGTAACTCGGCATGAGCGTGCGATTGCAACGGCCATTAAACGCCCCAAACGCACTTGACAACGAAAGCCGCTTGCACGCCTTCACAATGGCTATCAGAGTGAATCGAGAAGGGCGATGGAGCAACGAACCGTCAGATGTTATCGAATATGATTCCATGGTCCTGTGCTACGGTCAGCGATTTCGTCCGGCGCACAGATCACTGAGGCCTCACATTGCAGCGTTGTGGACTGTCCAAACCTTACGCTCAGCCGGTACATCACCGACAAAAACTCGAAGGCTTACCAAGGATATCCAATCGTGTCTCCTTGCCCATGAAATCTCGCGCAGTCGCTTTCGCGTTGCGTGGATCGGCGAGATCGAGACCTAGCCAAACGACCTCGCCATTGCCAGGTCCCAGCCCTTCCTGCTTCAACTTCGCGATTGCTTCCTCCGCCTTGGCCATGTTCCGAGCAGCCATGTAGACCTTGGCCCCTTTCCGCGCGAGGTGCTTGACAGTGCCATACCCGATGCCAGCGCTAACACGTGGGTTAATAAATTCGGCAGTGGGAAACAGCGGTCGGAACTCACTTGCCACCCGTCACGATGGCGACCTTACCTGACAAGTCAGACACGTCCGTGAGCGGGTTGAAGGCCTTTGATCTGGTAAAGAGACCCATAGCAAAGCGCGAGGACGTGAGCCTTGATAGCGCCACAGGCGTGGTGAAAACTAAAAAAAGGTCGGCTGCCGGCATCTCCATTCGAAGCCAGCCAGGTTGAAGTAATGAAAATAAATCAACTTGGGAACTGAACGACGCCGGACATCGAGAAGCGGCGGGACTGACAGCTGGGGCCGGTTAACAGCGACGATGAAATGCAGAGGGACACCCAATTGCCAGAATAGCAATTCTAGTGATGTGCTAGGGTATGGGACCGCTGAGCCTCTAGCTGAACGAAACCGATAGGAAGTGAGAAGACGAGAAAGCCGTCAACGGGGCGCCAATTGCTACCAGGTGTAGCTGTAAGTGTAACGCTTCATGATCCGGTCGCGTCCATAGTATAGAACATCTTCTGCCTTTTTATCGCGCTCGCACCCAGACCCCTGAATCGTCACGCTCATTTTGGTGCAGAATCCAAATGCGGTTCCCCACAGTGCCCACTTTCTCCCGGTTATGAATCCTTATCTTTGCTATTCCTTGATGGTCGGCGCTATTTCTTTCCACCTGACCCCTTGTGTGACCGGTTCATTCCTATCTTCATATGCGAACCTGGAAAGATAAAACGTGCACCATCTTCGACCTGCCTACTTTCCCAACAACATGCCTGTAGAAATGGTATCCCCCAGAGTGTGGCTAATCACAGGTGCGTGTGCCCGTGGACGCCCTTCCGCCAACGTTCTTACGCCCGCCGATAGGTACTTCGTCTGGCTTCGGAGATCGCCTCGTGAATATCGTACTAGCACGTGGTGATCGAGTGATCGCAACAGCCAAGACACTGGCAAAGATCACTCACTTTTATGAGGACCCCAAGTTCCAAAAATCGAACGTCCACTGCGCAGAACTCGATATCTCCCTCGGAACAGAGCAAGTGAAGAAGCGCATCGATGATATCATTCAAGAATCTGGGTGGGGCACCGTGGACGTGCTCGTGAATAACGCGGGGGTGACGACCCCTGCATTTGTCGAAGAAGGCGGGTATGTATCCAAAAGCGACATGATGAGATAACGATGTGACGCGCGTCGTGATCACATAGCGCGGATTTGATGCGGTATCAGTATCAGACGAATGTGTTTGGGACGCTCGATGTGACGACGGCAGTCTTGCCATATATGCGTAAACGTAGGCTTCACAACGCAGCATCCCTACGGTCCCTCGATGGTGACACCTTTGTGATAGAAAAAAGCGGAACGGTCGTCATCATGGGTAGCAGAAGTGGTTGGAGACCTGAGGTTATGGTGCGGTGTCCTGATATTTCTTGGTTCGACGTCGTGTGACTTCCTATCTTGCAGGGAGGAGGTTCGTAGAGTCGAAACAACCTGATGCAAACCCGTCATGACGTTATTTCTCAGCCTTTTACGCATCGTCCAAGGCTGCGATACATGGTGAGACCCGTTCGCGCACGGCGAGAGCGACGCGTTCACACGCTCTCACCGCTAGCCATCGCAGAGACCATGGCTGTCGAACTCGAGCCCTTTGGCATCCGTGTGCTCATCGTCGAGCCGGGCTCCTTTCGCACAGAGGGGATTTTCCGTGGCGGTTTTCTCAGATCAAATCCGGTTCCTGACTATGATGATCAACGAGAGTCTGCAGAGAAGACGTTCAAGGCACCCGCAGGGAAACAGCAAGGCGATCCTATCAAGGCGATGAAAGCGCTGGTTGAAGTGGCTTGCGGGGAGGGTCGTGCCAAAGGCAGGGCATGGCCGCTGTACCTTGTGCTAGGTAAGGATGCAGAGCAAGATGTGAGGACCAAATGCGCGCGGATGATAAGGCACCTCGAAGAATGGAGCGACGTGGTCAGAGATGTGGATTTGGACTAGCCCGGGCCAGAGGTTGATTTAGTTTAATGTATCAGGAGCACAAGGGAAGTTTCGACGTTCGAAGTGCAATATACAGTATGACTAACATGCAGCTCGTGTTCCCTAAATCAAGTTGCAAGACAAGGCCGAGAGCTGCTACTCAGACTCGGAGGCAAGGATATGAAGACATCGGCGGTGGCACCGCTGCTGCTGCCGCCGCCGGCTCCCACGGCAACTATAGGTGGGCTTCTGCATCATTTACCCAACACAAGGCTGTGCAACCGTCGACTTTCCGTGATACACGCATACATGCCACCGAAAGTACCCCTTCCGAATCGCGCCCAGCGCATCATTTGAACATGAATTGAGAGCACGAGGCAAGTTCAAGATTGAGGCGGCATCGCCAAAGAAAAGCGGAGGTAAATACGAACTTCGCTGTCAGACATATTCGTGCACGGTTATCAACTTTTTCTTATGCATGACTCATGATTCAATGTATTGCCCAGCATTGCTAGTCCCACAGGGCAAAACTTAATGTGTGTGCTAATGTCCAACCCTTGGTATCCTTGGACAAAGAAGCTATTCGTCTTTGTTCAAGGCTAGCAGAAATTTGTCAGCCGGTCGCTTTCATTTCTCCAATGGGTTCCTCACTGATCACACTCCGATCAAGAGACGCGGGCACTTCTGCATCACTGATAGGAACAAGGCGATACTGATCGCCCGTGTTGAGGTCCGTGACACGCACGTTCATCAGAACGTAATGGGGTATGTCGCCTTGCGATATCCCCATTTGCTGCAGTGCCCAGATTGCCGCATCGGCTGTTTGATGTGGATGAATAACCACAAGACTAGTAGCTGATAAAGCGCACGTACTCGCCGAGACCGCGATGTGACGACCCGTGTAGCCTGGAGCGTCCGCCGGACGAAGAGTGAGTTCGGTACCCAGCCAAGGTTGCTCAACGGCCGTTACGTCGTCGTTGCGATGGAGTACGGTCCAGAATTTGGAGTCGGACGTCTGCGCCCACGTCGACACGTCCTGCTTGACGTGCACGGAGATGTCTCCCGAGCCAATATGCGTAAAGGCGAGGTTCATGGGCCGCTCCGCGAGAGCTACCTGAGCCCGATGTGAGAATCGGCGGTGCGGAGATCGACGGTGCAGCGTGCCGTGTCCTCTTTCGAGTGGCGCGGCCATAGTGGGGGTGAAAAAGAGGGCGAGCAAAACGAGAACGGTGACAAAGTACTGCATGGTGCAAGAGAAACGACTGTCGAACAAGATGTGTTCACAACACGGGAGTCAGAAGGTGCCGTCTCCAGGGTATATATGTCGTGTCCCCTCACACTAACCCGAAATGCGTAGAAGCGGATTCGAGAACTCCTTGTACAATCTCCGTTGATCACTATGCCAATACTATTTTTATTGAGCACTGTTTCGGTTTCTTTTACAATGACTGGCAGGGCGGCGTAGACGCACCGAAACGGCTCCACAAGAAGACGAGCTCCACCTACTCCACTTAGCTTACATAGACGCCATCCAGTCAGGTTTGAAACACGTCCTAGAGAACGCACCACTCGCAATCGCTCGCAGGAAGTGGAGAACGTGTGTATCTTGGTTCCTTCTGGGTCGATTCCGCTACTTGCGGTGCGCACACAGGGTCGACCATCTGGAAGTAGGGCACTTGGGCGGCTCGGAAGGCGTGCGGCTTAGGCAGTATGGCAATGGCGTCACTAGAAGTCGAAGCGAAGGCAACTGGGAACTCACGCGAAGGTAAACGGGCTGCATCACCCAGTTTGAAGAGCTCGCACTGAACACTGGCGCAACGTCATTTCATCAGACTAAAAGATCATGTAGAATTTGCTCGGTCAATCGATGAGCGTTCGCACTGCGACTGATCCCATTGATCGAGCGGATCTAGCACTCTGCCAAGAGCATTGTAAGCTCAATGCATAGTAGACTTCGTCCCAGGATAATTAAAAGGGATAATTGAGTGTGCCACACCCGGGCTGCAGAATAGTGTTCCTCTTGAATCCAGACTTTTGCGTAGCATCCGCAGCTATCAAAGCCATTTACTAAGATGCCACGCTTGGGAGACTGTGAGCCGTGTTGTCTGCTACGGGTGGTAGACTTCATACGCACCCGTCGAACGACGAGAGAGTGGCTCTGCATCCACAGGGGGGGCGGCGAGTCGGTGGGAACATCGCGGCACAAGACCTTCTCTTCTGTCTTCTCGTTGCCGCGCTCGCCGGCCTCGGTGACGGTCTAAATATCTCGCAACTCGAAACTGAACACTGTAAGGCATTTGCTGAGACGATGTTCATCTAAGGCACCGAGCCCTCTAGTGCCTTTGACGCTGATTCGATCACAGAGAACAGCGTTGCTTCGGATACTACAATCGATGCGAGCATTGTGAGGTTTGGACAACGCTAGAGAAGTACGGCGATAATCGTGTTTAAGTGGGACTTACTAGAAGTAACACCTAGAAAAGAGTCCCCTCCCCCTCCGTTCAGTGTGCGGATGTCGGCCTGGGAAGATTCGGAGCGAGTGGTGAAAGGGAGAAACGCATGGTTTTACAGAAGGGCGCTGGAAACAGTCGTCATTCGCGGTTATACCGTTGCGGCATGAGCGTATTGAACGTGGCCGAGTCATATATGTAAGAGGTCTGTCGCTTTGAAAATGAAAGGGGTTCAAACCGAACGTCTCAGCTGAAACATGCCAAGTGTGTTTGTTTTTTCACCCCTGCTCAAGTTGGGGAACATTATCTGCACGAATAAGTGTCTCGTGGCGAGCGTAAAATTGCCTAGTAATAAAGGCTTAGCCGGCCGACGCGTCGAACTGAAGTTAGGTGCTGCAGCCTGGGCAGACTTTTTTATACGAACCTAATGCACGATGGTGTCCACCATAGCATAAGACATCATTCATTCCGGTCTGCAGCGAGGTATAGTATAGTGAGTATAGGGGTAAGGCTCTATCCAAGATTCGGGTGTTGAACTTTTCCAAAGCAGTGCCTTGGTCCGAGTTGACTGGAACTTTTCATGCACCCCCGCCCCGCGTCACTAACTGCCACGATGCTTCTCCGAAATCTATGCGGAACCCTCGCCGGCACCAGCACCCACAGCTTGCGATCTTCCATACTCGGCCGAAGGGCGCTCTCCACGACCGACCCCGCCCCCGAGCGACTTGCAGGAACCGCACCTGCGCACCGCTCCTACATCTTACTCCATACCCCCCAACCTCCAAGTGCATACCCAGCCAAATATGCCACCCCTATCGAGCGCAAGCTCGTGCTCGCCACCACGCCCTGGGGCGGCTCCGTCAATTTTGCCTGGTCCCCATCACAACCCGTACACCCACACCCTCCCACTGAAGAGCACCCCGAGGCGTACCACCTGACTGCGTTTTCGAGCGCGCGGGGCAAGTTGGAGATTGAGTTGGTGTCGCTTGCGAACGTGGAAGATGTCGGGAAAGCTTTGCAAACACATGCCGAGCCTCCCGCGGGCGGGGCGCTTCCGGCAGCACAGTCCGACGATGTTCATCTCTACGTATGCACTCACGGCGCACGCGACTGCCGGTGCGGCGACACGGGCGGAGCAGTGGTACGGGCTATCCGTGCCGAGCTGGACAGACGCCAGCAGCGCCATGCAGACGATCCGAGCGCGCGTATCAAGCTAGCAGAGGTGGCCCATGTAGGCGGGCACAAGTGAGTCCATACTGTTGCTAAGCGACAAACTTTGAACGCGGGATCGGCGTGTTCGTATTGACGACGTGCAACATACTAGATACGCCGCGAACGTCTTGGTGTATCCTCATGGTGAATGGTGCGTCTGCGCTTCAGTGTAGTCCTTTCGAATGCGTTGTTGATCGAGCTAAATAGGCTCGGCAATGTAATGCCTGTGCATGTCCCAGAAATGATAGATGCTATTTTAGCACGGCCAGTAAGGCCCATGAATGTGGACGATACGCCCATTTGTCCATCGCATTGGAGGGGGCGCATGGGGTTGAGCAAGGAAGAACAGATGGAACTCTTCAACCGCTTTTCATACTAACGCAGATGCCCAGCCAATACTCTGTTGATTGCATACATAGATGATATACCTACAATTTACTTTGAACGTAGATCAAAGGCCATTCATTGGTAGGCACCGCCACTTTTGAATCAGCGACCGTCAGCTGCGAGGCCTGCAGCGTTTTGCGGACAATAAGCATCGAGGCCCAGCCAGTCAATTACGAAATTAAATCGTGGCATTTCCATGGCAATTGGCAGTCTCGCTGTGATTGGACAACAGCTACTAGCAAAGAAGGTAAATCAAGGGTCGCCGATGGCTTGTGGCCTCGGCTAAGAAATCAATTGGCTTTCATCATGCCAGCGGGTGGCAGCCTGGCAAGCGGCATGGCCGGATTCTGGCAGCCAAGTACTTGCGAATAACGTGCTCAGGAAGAACCAAGACCCATGTGCGTCAGATATAAAATCCATGGGTGGACTTTTATACCGCGATTCGCTGATTCTTCGGGCATGACTGTAACAGTTGCGTTCATCAACTCTTTTTTCATCGGGACCAACATAGAGGGTATTCTATACGGTGAGCCTCTGCCTTGCTGATGCTGTGCAGATTTACTTCATGGCTCATGCAGGCATCGAGCTAGTCCTTTACTTTACGACTCTGCGCAGCCTATGGGAACACAGGAGAAAATCCAAGTTATTCTATGCGCTCTTCAGCAGCATGATGATCCTCTTGGTCACGATATGGCTAGCCACCGAGATGTCGTTCAGCGAAAGCATGTTGTCGTTCGACTCACGTTGTCCCGGAGGTGCGGACGCGTACTGGGATAACAGTGGTGTTTGGTATCATATGGATTTGTCGACGATGTCCGTCGTCATCCTGCAACTCATGACTGACGCCTTGATGGTAAGACGTGCCATTAATGCACCCTTCGGAAGACATGCTTACGTGAAGAGTTCCAGATCTACCGCTGTCGGATGGTATGGAATAACAATCGTGCTGTCGTCATACCTATCATTTCGTGGTTCGCCACTCTTGGTGAGCACGATTGCGCTGACGTTACGCCCGCGCGATCGCTTCATTCCGCCCCCATGTAGTTTTTGGCGTCCTTACTACGTGGCTCACAAGTTCACGGTGTGCTACCGTGTGATGCGGCACGGCCTGAGGGCGCAGAAACAGCTCGGGGAGGAATGTGCTTCCCTATATTTCGCAGTCGTCGCGATGGTGATCGAATCTGTACTCCCGTATACGCTCTTTGGCTTCGCTTTCCTGGTGGCGCTGAGTGCGTCCAGTCCGACGTTGGCCGCATTCATTCGCGTACATTTTCTGATGATGGTGCGTATTTTTCTCGTGGTCGATGGTGATGGGGAGCTGAGCGCAAGGTGTCGTAGTGCATTTCACCGCAGATGCTGATACTCCGAGTAGCGGAGGGGAAGGCGTTGAGCGACGATACGTTCGGTCGATTGGACTTGGAAATCACGTTCAGCGCTGAATGTTCTGACAGCGGAGCGGGAGCTTGCTCGAAAACGTCGTCGAATCGGTGTCTCCAGAACGGAGATGAGAGCCTTGGCAGTCCTTCACCAGTGTAGCCAATTCGATGGGGACGACGAGATGGTACAATTGCACCCCTCTCCCCTGCGCGCGCAGAAATTACATGTGGTAGAAAGTGCAGTAGTGACAAGGGGCGGAGGATGGTACGACCGGAAAATCGTGGGGCTTTGAGATCATGCTTTTAGCCAAATCGGAATCATGGCGTGAATCTCATCGGCGTGTTATCACTCGTCGTAGTTCTGATGAAGCATTGCCTGTACCTAGTGACTGTACGCAGCGTGGTGTTAGTTCAGCCATACAAAGGCCGTTCGAGTCGGAATGACAGTGTTCACTGCAACCTCTTCGAGGTTAGCCCCACCCTCCGTCCTCTTGAACACCTTCACTCCAGCATTCCCCACGAATCCAGCAGCGACAATGTATGCCTCACCACCAAACCCTGCTTGCTCTCCCGACATCATCCCCCGGATCTGGCTGAGTCCGGTGTACACCTGATTGCGCAGGACAAGCTCATTGTTGACATTCTCAAAGATGGCTATCGTGTCCCCTCGAGAGTCTTGTACGCCCGTGTTGCGATTCGACGCGTAGATGTATGGGATAGGGTACTCCGGAGTCGTCTCTGGAATAAGAATTTCAGCAGCAGCGAACGTAGAGCCTACGGGCGGATCAGGAGGAACGACGGAAGCACTCGAGAGAATACGAGAAGTGCCGTTGGAGTACGATGGAACCTCCTGGAGGGTCAGAGTGTTCGCTAATTCGTGGATGGTGTACAGCATGTTGTCTGGGGATGCTCAACTCAATACTGAACGCGAGGACAGGGTACCGTACCTCTGATATGGATGTGGCGGGGGCCGCTGCCGATCGGTTGTGGGATCTCGCCATGGACGACGTAATCCCCTGGATCGCCTTGGACCTCCCCGAGCCGCCAAATCTTGTCGTTTCCCTGTGCGTGAATTAAGTAGATGCGAACGGATGACCTCACTCGGACTTGCTGACTTTATCGGGGATGAGGATCTCGCTGCCGTATTGGTATACCATGTGAGGCTCGGAGGCACCCTGGGTACCCGTAGTGGGCACTGGGAACGTCCATATATCTGAGTCGTTTGTGAAATGCAAGCCATCCCCCGTGGTGGGGACCACGCGTGCCACGCCAGTATTACCAGAGCTATACTGAGTAATGGTCAGTGATGGAGGGGCAATTCACGGTTGTGAGAGGCATACGCTAACGACTCCAACCTGACCAGAGGACAATCCAGTGCAGTGTGGTGGACTATGTCCCCCAGAGGGGAACGTATCCACCAAAGCGATGCTGCCCCCGTGACCAACTGTGAAGGATTGGATGGCTCCTTCTGGGGAGTTCTGATTAACGGCGCTAAACGAGGATACTCGGGTCAAGTGAAGTGAGAGCGAAGGAGAAACGTACTACAATATACTCTGGTTTGTCGGGTTAGAAGCGATCCACGACGGGTTTCCGCCTGTGACGTATTGACCTAGGTATGTCAATCGGTTGTCGTCGGTGCTGAACGAGTAAGACGCGATATAGGCAGTATAACCACCAGCGAGAATGGTGAAGTTGACCATCGAGAATGGCCGTCCCAGTCGAAACTGTAACGAGGGGAGACTTCGGTCGTTTCACCTTCGCGCCGGCCAAGCTTCCATGATCATTTTATGTATGGACAACCATACCGCCGCGGCCCATTACTAGTATAAGCAACGTGGCACACGAGAAGCGGCTCTGTAGTCTTCTTGGTCGATGTAGTTGACAGCGTTACTCACCTGAGTATCGATGACGACTGCGAGCAGGTATTACATGCACACGCATGCAGTACTCTTCACTGTGTCCCTCAAGTTCTGGATCCCCGACGTCATCGCATATACAGCGCCGGCGCTGTCTTGGGGTGACACAGGGCAGTCGCGCCCGTTATTTATATCAGAGTTGGCGAGCTAGACCGCAGTTAAAGCAAAGTTAGACGGACATCTCATGGGTTTTGATCGTATAATTCTTCCAATGGTGCTCTCACAGGCACGGTGCACTTAGGTCGGTTGGGATCGATTGCAGTGGAAACGCTCTAAATCAGCACGGCTCGCTTTCGCTTCTCCGAAGCGTTAGTTTCGAAGTCGCAATTGGTAGATCAATGGTACATACCTCCGGACGATCAATTCGGCTGCTTTCACGCAAATCTATCCAATTCCTTACTCCCACAGGGCCAATGTGCACGCGTAGTGTCAGATGGCTAGCGACGCCTACATCTTCTCAGTGCACTCGTCAACGCTGACTCGCATCGATGATAATGATCTGGCTTTATATGTGTCGACCCGATGTCTTCGGTCATCAAGTGCTCATCGAAAGCCTGTCTGATATTGGATGTCAAGTACAGCACGGCCTCGCGCCTTCGTGAACATGGTTCTAAAGTAAAACTCCGCTTCCTCCGAGGTCAGTGGTCATTACGTGTGGAGCTCGGCGCAGCCCTAACTGCAACACGCATGCCAATCGAGTCCGTGACCGTAAGACTTGCTCTGCCAGCCGACGGACCTACGGTAAAACTTGATCTTCGTTCAGCCAGACGAAGGTCGTCCTGGTCGGAATGACGGCGTTCGAAGCAACCTCCTCGAGGTTGGCACCCCCCTCGGTCCTCTCGAACACCTTCACCCCAGCGTTGCCCGCGAACCCGGCGGCGACGATGTACGCCTCTCCGCCGAATCCTGCTTGTTCCCCTGACATCATCCCCCGGATCTGGTCGAGTCCGGTATATACCTGGTTGCGCAGGACCAGCTTGTCATCGACGTTCTCGAAGACGGCGATCGTGTCCCCCCGAGGATCTTGCACGCCCGTGTTGCGATTCGAGACGTAGATATACGGGGTGGGGTACTGCGAGGTCGGCTCTGGAACGAGAATTTCGGCAGCGGCGAACGCGGACCCTGCGGGTGGGTCGGGAGGTACGATTGACACGCTCGAGAGGATCGGAGAGGTGCCGTTGGGGTATGAGGGGACCGCTTGTAGGGTCAAAGTGCTCGACAACTCGTGAATGGTGTACAACATGCCGTCTGGGACGCGGTCAGCTCGGAGCGTCGACAAGCGAGGATGAACTTCGACGTACCCCTGATGTGGATGTGACGAGGTCCGCTACCAATGGGCTGTTGGATCTCACCATGGACGGCATAATCGCCTGGATTACCATCAACCTCGCCGAGTCGCCAGATCATGTCGTTTCCCTGTACAAGAATCAGATGCTAGATCAACGCGCTTGAATCGGCTGACCTTATCGGGGATGAAGACCTCACTGCCATTTTGGTAAGCCATGTGAGGTTCCGAGACGCCTTGAGTACCCGTGACTGCTTTCGGGAACGTCCATACGTCCGAATTGCGAGTGAAATGTAACTGATCGCTCTCGGTCGGAACGATGCGAGCTGTGCCAGAGCCGTACTGTGTGATGGTCAATGAGGCAGTCGTGCGGAATTGGAGGACACGTGCATTGACGACAGCAACTTGGCCTGTGGACAGGCCAGCGCAGTAAGGGGGTCCATTTCCTCCAGAATCGGTTGTATCCACCAGAGCGAGGGTGCCATTGGAGCCAACGGTGAAAGACTGTAGGGCCCCGACTGGGTTCTCGTTCGTCGCGCTAGACGACAGTGTTAGAGTCAAATCACGAGCGAGGAACGTACGAAACACGAACTACAGTATGCTTTTGTTCGTTGGATGAGAAATGATCCACGACGGGTTGTCGCCCGTGGCGTGCATGTCGAGATAGGTGAGGCTGTGGTCATCGGTGTTGAACAAGTAAGATGCGATGTAGGCCGTGTACCCGCCAGCGAGAATGGTGAAGTTGACCATCGTGAACAGGTGGCTAGTAACTCGTCGCGGTGGATACGACAATGTGACACGAACGCATGTTAAATGGGGATTAAAATTAAACAAAGGCGAACATGTATAGTCAGATGCCATGGGCTTGGCCACGGTCCGCAGCGGACCGGGAAAAGGACTTGGGTGATGGATGCGCTTGGAAATGGAAATGGTAACCTCCATGGCCAGACTGAACTCAAATGTTACCTACCAGCTTGCAGCACCTCGTGACCACGGCACGCTCAGGCTATGCCTTGGCTACATGTCTGAAAAGGACACCAAACAACGCCAAGGCTGATTGTTCTGCGTTCAAAAGACAGACGATCTCCTGTCGGAGGTGACTTGCCCAGGCATTGCGCCAGACCGTGACCAGTGATGCGACAGGCGGGTGACACCGTTCCTTCAGACCCTTGGCTGAAGGTGATCATGGGGCCGAAAGAGCATTTGGACTACGATGCTGTCGAAGAGGAGGGTGCACAATCGTCCCGATGTTACTAGTACATCATGCCAGTCTGAATGGGTCGTCGATCACATCGGCCCATTGGCGGCAAATACCGAAAACTGTCACACCTCGCCAAACGTATTTGCGCGTGTCTCTGACCGATCACAGCTGGCTTGACCACACACCGCGATGCGCTACGGTCTACCGAGATCCCCGTCGCCGTCCCCAATACGTCGGTGAGTCCTGTTCACGCTGCGTCGCCCCCCGCTCACGACCCGTAGTCCCCGGCGAAGCTCTGGTTTCGGCATCCCATCCGACTCTGAGAGCGAACCAGAGGAGCCCGTCAGCGACGCAGACCGCACCCCAAGTTCGCCCTCCTCCCTCTCTGATTCCGTCTGCTTCGACTCGGACGGCGAGCCACCTGTCCCGACCCCCTCGTGAGTCCCCCGTCCCACGCTCACGACGCTCGCTCGTCTCACCCCACGCCTCCGCCGACGCAGCCCGAGACGCGAGCCGCGCAGCCCTGCGGAGCGGCGCCACGTCGAGGAGACCGTCGCTGCCATTCGACTGCGCACGCGGCATCATGATCCGTACGAAGAATGGGAGAAGCAGACGCGCAGGGACGCGTCGGTGCGTGTTTGCGGTTCGCTCGCGTGCCCCGCGACTCACTGTGATTTCCTAGCGCACGGCACGCAAGGAACAGGCAGAGACCCTCCTCGGGGCGCACGAAGAGTGCGCGAGGAGGAGGGATCGAGACCTGCGGATGCTCGCCGCCAAACACGACCAACAGATGGCAGAAGTGCAAAAGTGGTTGTCAGGCCTCAAGTTAAAGCAGCAGTCGGAACTCAACCAACTCAGGACTCAGTGGAACGAGCAGGACAAGACACAACAGGAACGCATAGAGCGAGTCATACGCACGGAGGAAGATAATCATCGAAAGAAGTTGGAAGCCGAGAGGAAGAGGCGCGAGGAGGAGGAGCGGCAAAGGAAACTCGAAGAGGAAAGGAAGCGCCAGGAAGAAGAAAAGAGGCGAAAAGAAAAAGAGGCGGAGGAAGCAGCCCAACGAGCCAGGGACGATGCTGAACGGGAAAGACGTGCAGCCGTAGCAGCGGAGCGAAAGAGGCGAAGTGCTCTTGGCATCACCTCCCCCGAGGAGGACTGGATCTATGCCCGTCAGACTCTCAAGGTAAGCGATAACTTGGATATTGATGCGGGGTCTGAGGGCCGATGTCGCAGAACCTCAAGGCCGGGCCGATGAAGACCGTCAAGTCTGGCCAGGAGTCGAAAAAACTATGGAGCTCTATTCGGAGACAGATTACTCCCAGGATAGGTCAACTGACTCAGGACCAAGACACCATCACGCGGATAGTGAGGTTTATCTTGCATTGCGGGGTGCCGCTTACGATCCTTTTCGCCAGACTGGCCAAATATTCGAACTTGTCTATCCACTGCAGACCTCGCTACCATTGTACCTGGCCTCTCTTTCCTCTTTAGCAAAAGCAATATTGCTGCAGGCGGAGACGGAAGTAACGGCAGAGAAGAAGAGCGCCATCCCTCTCGCGCTTGTCACCGCGAACCTTTTAGAGAAGTTGCCGGCCTTCCCCGATGTCTTCTTCGCGAAACTCGTGCAGCGATGCGGCGGGTGGCCAGTACCTACTGTCCTCCCGTCAACCGACGTCGGCGACATCAAATGGGAGCCGATAGAACTGGCGAAAGCCAAGGGGTACCGTATCAACGACAGCGGCGAGCAAGAGTCGATGGGAGATTATGTGACACGTGTTTCGGGAATGATGCGCGTGTATTTCCTGGTCCTGGCTGCGCCTGTTTCGAGACCGCTCGACAGCACGTTCCGATTAACTCGGTATTGGACGTATTTCGCCAGGATGCTCAACGATGAGCGGCTACTCTCCACCGCGGTCGCCGCACAACTTTTATATGGTACGTATGTACGACTGGAGACTGGAGTGATGGGGACTGATCGCAGCCCGCAGCCGCGCTGGACGTGGGCGGAGTGGAGGCGAAGAATATATGGGGAAAACAGTGGGTCAAGCTGCTCGAGCTGTTGTATGAAGCTACCACAGTTGGCGTCGGGGGCAAGAGCGATGCCGTGCTGGGTGGGCAGACCCCTGAAGGCAAGGCTGCATGCGTGCGAGTACAACTCGAGATCGAGAACATCGTGCGGAGTTGATGGTGCTACTCCGTACTGCTGGGCACTCGAGATTATCAGCTGGACCGTATCACGCCACTGGTTCTTGTTTTCGAATCGGGGAGGTTTCTGGATAGAATAGTCGATTGGGTGTAGAGCGATATCCATGTACGTGTACTGTATTGAGGGCAACGAGATCTCATCAAGATGATAAGGCAGGATGGCAGTAAATGAAAAGGGCGTGTTGCGGGGAAGCGTTGGTGCAAAGTTTGTGAACTAGGTTTTCACACCACCGGCCACAAGCCTCGTGTAGGGCCTTGGTCTGCTCAGGGGGTTGGTTTCGGGTGGCAGTGGTAAGATTCTAAACCTGTAGGCTATTTATGGGAGGATGTGATAAAAAAGGGTGTTGCGTGTCGAACGGGACAGTGAACCGGCGGAGGTCTCGTAAGTTGACCAAGGACGGGCGATCCTCGCGAGAGATATAGTAGGCGATGCAGGATCGTCGACGCCGCGAGGCGAACGCGCGTCGCCGCACCATAAGATAGACGGCGACGACCGACCAAACGCTCGTCGTTCTGCATGGAGGGGAGGCCCGGGGACATTGTGGCATGTGCCAGGCACGGCGCCGAAGTCGACAGGCTGTTCCAAAAGTGTCTAAAACATCCCGGAAGAGCGAGGACCGGAGACGTCGACGTGCCCCTGGCTGCCAGCGGTCAGCCTGCTGTCCACATCAAAAGGGAGGTGGAGGGCCATCACATCACCATCACTATCAGCTGGGAACGGGGGTCGCGTTCCAATGCCCCCATCGAAGGCCTCTCGACGGGGAGCTGGTCGCTGCCAGACACGGATCGGACGATCGATAACGATCCCCGTTGTTCTGGAACGTTTTGCGCGTAGCCGAGACACGAGGCTCTCGCTGCGTAATAATACGCGCGCGTACATAACAGCCTCGGGCTCGATAATCAGCGCCTACACCGCATCGTCCGACGCGATCACCGAGCCTCGCCGCTGGCATCAGCGGGCGAGTCAGAGGGAGTCCAAGACGTGGGAAACACATCAATAGCGCGCCGGCGAAAACACGCGGCCGCGCTTGGCGGCGGGAACGGGCTGTGCGGCGGCGCCCACGCATCCGAGACGCCCTAAGCCCTAATCCTGAAAATAGCCACAGGGCACAAAAATGCACAGAAAAATCTAAAATAAAAAATAAAAACTGCAGGAGGAAGACGGCCAGATGGATCTGGAAGCTGCCACATTTTTCAGAGCACGAGGAGGGAAATGTGATACGGCAAGATATTATGAATCGATTGGTGTGCTGTACTGCCATTGCCATTGTTTGGTCAGCATCAACTTTGATTAAAGTTTGGCGAGCCTTGAAATTTCGTCTCATGGTATTTATCCTCCACCAGCTCGTCGAGCGAGATCCCTTGTCATACATTTCTTTCCAATAGTAAACCTGGCAAGGGTTTCATCGTCTTGACCCTCATGCTGACGCTCAGTCCTGGTTCGGTCTGCGACGTGTGCGCGGATGAGTACGGCCCGCATTGCATCCCCCATTCAATTCCCTGCGGTAACCACCTTGTTCTCCCCGCCGAGGAAAAATTTCTGACCTCTTCTTCTCCATCCAGGCCACGTCCTATGCTCCACTTGTTGCCACAAAATCGTAGAAAAGACGCTGCCACGCCTCAAACCCGTCTGTCCTTTCTGCCGCGAACATTTCACCAGCGACGAAGTCCGTCTTATCCGTATTGACTTCTCTGCCAGCGGATATGCCACCCCACGGCGGCGGGGTGGTGCGCACGAGGCCCTAGATTCCTCCCTCCACCAAGCACCCCGCTTCCCGATCGTCGAGCCCGGCTTCTCGCGCACCCGTGCCGAGGCTCGTCGTCTCGAAGACAAAGTCGCCGCGGTGGCTGCTAAAAAATGCTCGGTCGAGGAAGTCTCCACTCTCCACCAAGAACTCCAAGAGTGGTTGACACATGACGAAAAACAACAAGATGATCAGGTCCGTCCCGTCCCCTCGACCCTACTGCGGAGCCTTTTTTTCTTACTCACACGACAGATTTCTTCTCTGACTCTGAGTGCTGCGCTACTCAGGGCCATTCTGGTGAATCACTTCGCTCATTCCGAAGCAACAAAAATGGCCAGATCCGTCGAGGCCACTCTCAAAGGGAAGCTGGACGACACGGAACTAACCGTAACAAAGTTGGAAGCTGAGCTTAAACAGTACGTCTTCGTTCCATTGCACGCTCCATTCCTTCCCTGATCTTTTCTATAGACAGGTAAATTTTGTCCCGGTTGCAGTCGGTAAAATTTTTTTCTGACGTTGACTCACAGCAAACCCTTTATACCCAAAAAGTACAAGAAAGCCAATCTCTCCGTGCAGAGCTTAGTCGCATCGCGTTGAAATCCGCCGCGCGTTCGATCTCACCTACACGCTCCGCTTCTGCCGCCCCCAGCGAAACTCGTCGTCAGTCCGTCTCATCGTCTGGTGCATCAGTTTACGGTGCTGCTCCCCCTATGCCCCCTATGCCCCCTGCCACTCCTACGCCAGTATCTCGCTTTACTTCTCACCATATGCGCAGCACCTCTGTTTCACCAGCCTCCAGACCGGTCACACCTGCACGGACGACGACCCCTGCTGTTCGTCACGAGACACCCCTCCGCTCTTCTAACCTCCGCCCTACCTCTCCCATACCGCCATCTAAGCCTCGAACTATGTCCTTCTCCACAACTTCGCCCCAAAAAATTCATCGCTCTTACTCTGACGAATCGGATAGAGAAGTGATCCATGAACGTTGGATGCCCAACCCCAACATCGCGTACAGTCCCCCCAGCGGAAAGACAGTCAACTATCCATACGCAACTCCTGCCGCACGCTCCCGTTCTTCTGGTTCTAATGCAGCTTGATACCATCGCATCTGCATCTGCACGTAGACTTTTCGGTTTCCTCTCGGATTTCGCTCCTCCGGACTCCTATCCTAATATCTCTCTTATTGCTATCTTCAGTCTCGTCTTGATTTGCTTACTGTTTCCGCCTAGTCTCTGGTCTCTTTCGTCTCTGATTCCCCATATTCCTCGTCTGCGATATCCGACTTCTCTCTCCTGCTCCTGCTCCTCCTTGCGCGTTAATCCTTCTTTTCTGCTGTATCGTACATTATCCACTTCTCTTCTCGTCAGGGCTGTTGGATGGATTTCACCGGCCACGTCTCGTTCGGGTTTCTGTTACTTATTTCCTTTGACCTTCCATACGCAAAGGAGAGCATTTTCTCGTGCTGTTGGTCCAGCAAGCGCATACTTTTGTAGCCATTGCATTTTCTCTTTTTCTCTTTCTTCTTGCTCTCTTCGCATCGCCACTTGCATGATCCGTTCACGACCGTTTTTGTTTGCAGATTTGGTAGATTTCTGCATTCTACGTAGCTACGACTCCAGTACACGATTTGGTTACGAATTCCGTAGATTCGAATGACAATTGATGAGTTTACTTCCATATTGCTCCGTAGCTCCGATGCCGTGTTCCGCACGTTGGATAAGTTCCCGGGGCGGATCACTATCTTGAGAAATGGACATGGTGTTTTCTGATCAGTGAGCGACTCGTTCGACGGCCCCTGCCATCCTCCGTTGCGCTGATTTCAATTCCCGACGGAGTCCTCGCGTCTTCTGCTTAGGGCTTTCCTCGCCGCTCACACAGGCAAAGTGTCGACAACCCGTTCACATCAGCGCACAGCCTGCCATGATGGTGATCAGAAATGAGCGTTTCGAAACCATGGATGGCACGTTCATAAGTGGCCGAAACGGCAACATTGGCAAGTCGAAAGGGTTCAGCGGTGCCGGCGAAGTCAGGACTGACGTTCGTTCAAGTTGGGCCGTTGGCGTGACGGCATTATCCCTCGGCGTTCCAACGGTTCGCGCCTCGCGCCGTGGGTCGAGCGGCGTCTTTGAATTTGAGAATTCTAGCGGTTCGTTCCAACGGGGTAGCAGTTCGTGTGGGCTGTGCTGTCTACTATAGAACCGCGAAGACGCGAACGTAACAAGTAGCAACGCGCTGGCGGCTCGAACGAGCAAGGGCTCGCGAGTTGGCACCGCGGGACCTGACCTTATCGCGCGTCACGGTCGGGCCGAGAGGGGGTACGTCAGTGGCGTGCGGCGACCACGCGGTGGTGCTCACGTAGATTTACGAACGGGCGGACAGGCCTTTGGCAGGTTGGACGGGAAACGTTGACTACACGTGTCGGCGACCAGATACGGTAGGTCATTTGACGACGTGAACGAGGTCGTAGATATGGCCGTTTGAAAAAGAAAAAAGAAAAAAAAAACCTGGCAGGGTCCATTCAATAGCCCTTCGATTCGAATGAACTTCGTCGAACGGCGGTCCCTCCACCGGCGTGTTTCGTGTTCGGTGGCACCGTGGCAGGCTGGGGGGACGGCAGGTGCTTCCATCTCGAGAAAACACGGTGCGCGTGATCGATATCGTGATCGCTCTACAGGAGTGGAACCGATGGAAAAGCCCGTTGGATGGATTCAGTCGACCACGCACAGACGGTGCACCCCTTCCACGCGCATTTCCATTCTCGAGCTCGAGAGGCTCGATATGATAGGTACTTCGTCCGTCCAATCGTCGCTCGAGGCCTCGAGGCTCCAGGCCGGAGGAAATTGACGTAAAAAAAGTCTTCTCGTCCGCTCCCGCTTCGAGCGGAGGGGATTGGTGGTGATAAGGAGAAGATGCCGTCGGTCGCTATGGAACGCTACTCATATTATATGAACGACTTCGACGGGCGTCCGAGCGGCTTGATCGCGGACGCAATGCGATATCGACGACGGGGTTCGTCGTCGAGCAGGACGTCGCCGTGGGTCGGCGTTCTCCGTCGGTCGGGTGGGTTGGCAGTCGTCGTGGGCGGCGTCGATTGGCGTACAAACGATCGCGGGACGTCATGAAGGTGTCCACGCGTGCTGTGCTCGCCAAGTCTTAGCGGTAGCCTTTTCGAGTCTCCCTCGTTTCGTTTCGTTTCGCACACGTTCAAGCGCGCAGCACTTGCTCGACCACCATATGGACATATGCGGACGTATGTGACGCCCGAGGCGATCGTGCGCAGGGTTCACGACGTCCCTGGGTACATACCCCTCGGTTCCCGACGGTATTCGTGCCTCGTCGTTGCAGCATGTTGGTAGGGTCGCCTGAGCTTCCACGGCCTTTTGAGTTGTGCGCATGTCGGCATCCAGCGTCGGAGGGAGGCGCCGACCCTCGGGTCCGCGTCGAAACTCTGGATTCGGGGTGACGTCGAGGGTTCGCTTATGCAGATACGGTATCTCGCGAACGACCGCGGAATCGAGGGTACATACAGGCCGTGCTCGAGGTTCGCGTCGTCGGGTCTGAAAGCGCCATTCGTAGGTGATGCGATCAAGGTGGCTGCGATCGATCAAGGGCGATGATGATAAGTAGACCCCACTCGTCCTCATCAACGATCGATTCAAAACGATCGACGCATGTGGTCACATCAATGAATGGAATACATTCAATATGGTTACAGATAATGTACAGCACCAAGTCAGCGTGGTCGCCTGACCCCTAGGCAGCGACCTGCGAGGCGTGTGGGGTCTGTAAGCAGGGTACGCAGTGTAATCAGTGATCGAGCGATCGAGGGGACGGCAAAGTGTGTTACTGACGTTGCTGTTGAGGCCAAGGGCCTTGGCGATAGAGCTGAACTCCTGCTGAGTTGGCTTGTCAGTGCCCGCCAAGACTGGAGGAGAGATCAATGAATGGTGATGATCGTCGCCTGAGATCACGCACTGCACTTGACGCGCAGCTCGGTCAAGCCTGCCTCGCTAGCGAGTTTGCCATCGGTATAGCCTGTCATCATGCTCAAATTCGAGATCTGGGTAGTATGACGAAGCGCACCTTTGGCGGCCATGGCCTTGTTGATAGCACCACACTGAGCGGTCATGATGATGATGTGGATGTGATGTAAAGATGGGGCGTTTTCTGAAGTCTTCTCTTATCTGGAATTGAGTGTCAGCAGAACGGGAGAGTTGGACAGATATGTCCATCAGAGCCGGCGTCACCATCACTGCGTGGGACATATGGAAGTCGACGCTGGTGGGTCATGCCGATGTTCCAAGCTGCCCACATGTCGCATGCAACGTCGTAGAGGAGGATATCTGTAAAGGATACGTACAAATCTGCGAAGAAACTTGCAGGCTTCGAACAGAACAAAGGCAATCAGGCGCCCAGGTGTGGCATGGTTGATACTGTTTGGGTTTATTTGGCGTTGCATTGTCATCCCGAAGCCACCTGCACTCAGTGCCAGTCAACGTCCGTACACCTCAAACCTCATCAAAATGGTACGTCCTCGGCGTCGTAGATCACAGGGACGCCTTGAGACGTGCAGCTGTCCTGATGTTTTACCGACACGGGTGGAATCCTGATGATGGATGGCCATGCTGACGGCCGGATGTATACAGCCCCCCAAAAAGAAAGCCGTCAAGGAAGAAACCACCGTCCAGCTCGGTCCCCAAGTCGCCGAGGGAGAGCTCGTCTTCGGTGTCGCCCACATCTACGCCTCGTTCAATGACACTTTTGTCCACGTCACCGATCTGTCTGGCAGGGAAACCATCTCCCGCATCACTGGTACGCTGTGCGGTCGTTTACTCGGCTAATTACGTCTGGAACCGCGCGAACAGGTGGAATGAAGGTCAAGGCCGACCGTGACGAGTCTTCGCCGTACGCAGCTATGTTGGCCGCTCAGGACGTCGCAGCGCGCTGCCGTGAAGTCGGTATCACCGCCTTGCACATCAAACTCCGGGCCACTGGTGGTACCGGCACAAAAACCCCCGGTCCCGGCGCACAGAGCGCTCTCCGTGCGCTTGCTCGTGCTGGTATGCGCATCGGTAGAATCGAGGACGTCACGCCGATCCCCACCGACTGCACGAGGAGAAAGGTAACGTTTTGCTCGACCCTGTCCTCAACTAGGCCCGCTGATCGCATTTTCTCAGGGTGGTCGTCGTGGTCGTCGTCTGTGATGTCGTGTGGTTGTGTCTATTCGCATGCGAACGCCATGACAGTTTTTTTTTTTTTCATACATGTCGTTGCATGTACCGAGATCGTAATCAATGTCGCTGATCGACGCGCATCAGGTGTTGTTAGAGACACCTGCCCCGCGGTCGTTCGTCTTTCTGTTGTGGTCATGGGCCCATGTCATTGTGATCGCATGGATGCTCGTACACAGATTTCTGCCTGATATATCGTTCTGGATCATCAACGGTTTCCACCCCGAGGTGCATCTCGTGGGACTACAAAACTTGGAAGGACCGATCATCGCACTTGGTCGCAACCCATCACAACGAAATCATAGACATCGCGGCTCTCCGTGAGTTTTTACTGCATGCCACGTCGCACGAGCGCTTACCGACCCACACCTGTTGTCTCGCTGGAGCTGCGTCCATACCACACGGTCGACGGATCCGCTTCTGAGCAAAGTCCTTGCTGTTCGAAAACCAATTTTCTGGGGCATGTCGAGGTCGTTCGGGTGTATTCCCGTGTATTGCAATCCAGGCGGGAGCCAGGGCAGCTCTTCTGAGTCGGCGATGTCCCAAGCAGGCTTGTTCAGACTTGGTTGTTCGGCGTTGGCGATTGACGACACGGTTGGGGTGTTCTAAGAATGGACGAGTTACACCGACCCGGCCATCGCTCAGGTCAAGGAAGGGCCAGCCGACCAGCGATATATACTTATGGGAAGGTGAAGAATGGCATCCAGATGCATGCATAATCGGGTCAGGATCGCAACACTGACAGCTACTGTTTACTGAAGAGTCCCCACGGGCAAAGGATAAAGGTGGCCGATGGTCGCATTGGATATCCAAGGTATTTGAAAAGCGATTCTTCCATGTGGCGAAGTTCTTCGTCCTTCCCTGACAGAAGTTTCGCATAGCTAGTGACACGACGTCACCCGTATGACATATACCAAGCGGAAGGGCTTAAAAGCTCACATCTTGGTGTATTGTTGCCATTTTTGCACTGCAATAAGTGTCCCTGTCGAGCAATCATTCGGCGTATGCGTATGCTGGCTCATTCAATGAAACGCCATACCAATATGGGACGTTGATCGTCATTTGCCTGAGTCATCGACGTATTTCTCCGGCGATTTCCTTTACCACTACACACACACCGTCACCATTGCTGAAGTTGACTCGACAATGTAGCTGGCTGTCGACCCGAATTGGTCTTCCGTATTTTTCCGCGGATCTACTGCACTAACATCAACATGAGCGCAAAGAGATCTGACTCATCGTACGACCCGGAGCAGTGCGAACGTGAGTGTTATGCTCTCGGCGCAAAACGCGCGCGACGTTTATACCGCGATTTTATCGGTATAGACGATCGCAGTTGGAACATCAAATCCTTGTCTGATTCACCTCTCGCACGAGCCTTGCCATGCTCGATCGCGGCTCGCTCAGCCAGTGCGATACCTGGCTAGATATGGTGAAGGCAGAATTTAAAGTTATCTTCAGTGAACATGATTCTGCCGATGGTTTTCAAGAAGTTCGGTGAGAAAGAGGGGTCAGTTCAGAGACTGATTAGAACACTGTAAGAAGTGTCGGTCGTGACCGTTACCTTGGGCGTCATACACATCATATTGAATTGGCATGTCTTTTTGGTCAGAGGTCGGTCTTGAGACCTGTTGTGCTGCTGGTAGTGCTGATAATGTCGACAGGAAACCTGGAATGGCGCGTTCAAGTTTCATCAGAGTAATGACCTTTCTCTGGGTCACCGCGTAGATGGAGACGCATATCTAGATCCGTCAAGATTTTTTTTTTTTTTGCCTTCGCTTACCTGCATGGACTTGTCTGTCGGGGAGAGAATGATAGCGTACTCACGCCCGCCCCCTCCGGCTGAGAATTAATTCACCAAGCGAGAAACTTCAAACTTCATTGCTCTTTCGTCGGTCAGCGCTGTGAAGCTCATCCGGAAGTTGTTCGTTGCGCGCCTGACAGTTGATGCCGTGAGGAAGTTACAAGGGCTGAGAACGACAATGGCTACCAAATAAGGCAAGATGACTAAGCGGAGGTGAACCCTTCCACCTGGCGAGCAGAACTCGGACCTCGCTTTTTGCACGCTTATGCTATGTGGTGATATCAGCCTCAACGGCCGTTTCTGGTTTCCAATTCTCCAGTGCTGGTATTGCTATGCTCGTGGTTCACCCCGCTAGCCTCTGTGATGTCTGCCTCGATCCATACGTTATCTCCTCCGAACCCGCTAATTCACCACACGCAATAGCGTGCGGTCATATTTTCTGCCTCACGTGCGTACTACCCTGCCAGAACTCTTAGAGCGCTCTCGACCCTTACGAACCCTTAGCTGCCTCCGGAACCTTTCTCCGAGCGCCTGTCCACTCTGCCGAAAATCCTTCCAGCCCGACCGTGTCAAGAAACTGCATGTGGCCGGTCCACCCGAGCTCGACGGTGCTGCCGAAGAAGCACAAGCCTCCCAACTTCTCCAGCGTGTCGCGCTCGTGTCCGCTGAGGACGTTCCTGACGTCGAAATCATCGAAGTTGTCACCGAAGTCGAAGAATGGCTCTCCAGCAACTTTGCCGACGACGACGATTCTGTGAGTATAATGGCGTTTTTCATACATTTCAACGCGGTGGCCGTGCCGGAGCTGTCGCTGGCGCATGAGGCTGGCTCCTGGACTGCTTCCTTGGATCCGAGTTTTTCCGTCTTCTCATCTGTCCCACGAGTTAGCATCGACCACTGCGTTCTGCGTTGGCTGCTCTCCAGCGATACAAGGCATTGCAAGAACGCAACGAACGAGACCACGTTGAACACCGTCGTGTCCGTCACGAGCTGAAAGCCTACCGACGCAATGCGCACCAAGACTCAAAGACGTCCCGCGCAGTGGAACAAAGTTTGTTAGGGAGAATTGACGAGATAGAAAACAACCATGTGTTGTGAGCGCCTCCCGTTGTCCGCTCTTTATAACGAGGCGGTGGCGCTGACGCACTCAAAAACAGGGAAGTGAGTCACACTGATCGTGAACGAGGATTAGGCACCGCTCAACTCACTCATGTTTTTCAGCTGTCTCGGCTCCATGCCGAGATCGATTCCCTCCGTGGCGAAGCCCAACAGCCTTATCGTAATGCTTCTAATCCCCTCCCACCACCGCCCGAGCCGCTACCGCTCGACCGATTCCCCGCCTTCGCCAGGCCAGGGGGCACCGCTGATGGATCTGATCCACTTCTCTCGGCACCCCCGTTTCCTCCACCTCCTCCGAGAACCCAACCTACAACTTCTGCTCCCATCACCAATGGCTATCCGCCCGTCGCCGCTTATAGCGGAACAACACATACTCAATTCGTACCCCCTGCCCCAAATAGCCAGCCCCTCGCCATTCCAGGTGCACGGCGCACCGAGGCTCCGCGAGGAGAGGAACGGAACAGAAGATCCACAGCCCAGGAAGTCAACGGTATCCACCACCCCAAAGAAGAGCGGAGGATGCATGCAGAGTCGAGTCGCGCTGCGGAGGCGAGGTACGCGGGCGCAGGTGGGCGAGCACAGACCGATGCCGGTCCAACGCAGGTCCGGCGCGTCGTACAACCCCCTTCTCCAACCCCAAGCTGGGCACACCATCCACTCGTCGAGGGAGGGAAGTCGGATGAGGAGCGCGAGGCTCGGCAGAGGGTCCGCGTGAACAGGACGAACAGCGTTTCAAGTAGCGCTGAGGCCGACCCGCGAGCGTTCGTCGAGGCGCGTCTTGCGTCTGCGGCGGCGTACATCCAAGGCTATGGGACTGGGTACGACTCTGGTCTCCACATCGCCAGCGAGCCACCTTCCTTTGCGCCTTCGTCGTATGGGAGTGATAGGTCGGAGCGGGTGCGCGGGTTCCCAGTGCAGGAGCCGCCTGACGAACCCATCGGGGGCTTAGGACTTATGGGCGTGCCACCACCCGTCGCGGGGACGGTATCAACGGACGAGGACGCTACGCCGATGAACCGGACGAGGCGACTCACGAGGAGGAACACGACGCAGGCTGTGGAAGGGGACCGATCGACGCGGAGGGTGGGTGATCAGCCCATTATGGACGTGCCGCAGAATGGTGGCGTCAGGAGAGCCCCTGTGCAGACGATCGGCGAGGTGCTGGGCGTGCGCCGTACCGTGACCGAGGGCGCATTGCGACATCGGGTCAATGGCACGGAGGATCCGGCGAGGCATCGTAGGGCTGTGAGTGGGCTCGTGGCGCCGCTGCTGATGGGGGAGGACGATAGTCCAAGGAGCGAGACAACATGGGGGACGGTGCAGACGCTGTCCAACGACAGCGCCGCCGGAGGCAGTATGGGCAGCCTCGGGATGCTGGTCGGGCTCCACAATGGTGGAGCCATGAGGCAGGGCGTCGCCCCCGGTGCGTACATCGGAGGGGAAGATCCGGGCGATACCGTGGCTAGGGAGGGAGGTGAGGTCGACGAGACAGAAACGCCTATCATGCCGGGCGGTTTACCTCGCTTGGGAACGGACGTGTCGAACCTGAGTCTTATCAGGGAGGACGATGAGCACTCTGGCTCGAGGAGTGCTCGCGTTTTACAGGACACGACGTCGCGTCGTCGACACGCATCGCATACGGAGAGGAACCCACAGATTTCGGAGACGGGGCAAGATCGACAGGTGCGACGTGCGAGGAGGAGCGAAGGAACAAACGAACATCGTCGCCATGCGTCGCAACCGAGCGTCGCGGAAGCTTTGCGACCTGCTGACGAAAGCGGCAGGGCAGTCAACGCCTCTAATATCACTAGCACCAATGCGCTATCTCTGCATTTTGATGCCTCGTTTCCGACGCATGACCATCGAGATCATGCGGCAGCTGGACTTGAAATCGTTGCACCCACCCCGATCGTCGGTGGACCCAACATCATACACTTGTGGGCTAATCGCACCTGAACATAGAAGACTTTTTTTCATCCCTACAGGATGTCTGACTCTCTTTTCTTTTGCCTCTCTGTCTTGATTAATCAGTTCTGAACTTTCGTCGTTTGCTGTGGAGATCTTTGGAAACCATCACAATGTACGGTTGTTGGTATTTGTGTATTAATGTTAAGTCTCGATTATTCGAGGCGAATTTCTGGAACTTCCATGTTCAAGTTGACGCCCATATGCTGAGACGATGTACTTCTCCCCTTCATGTTCCATATATTCGGTGAACACGAGGCACCCCTCGGCGCCATTGAAAACAGATCCACCGCAGAAATGCGTACGAGATCGATTGCCCTCGAGAGGTAGCGGTCTACGCTAGCTGATCTCGAAAGCATGTACTATGGGAGGTTTCTGCGACGATGTGCCATCATAGATAAGCACTTCCAAGTTGCTATTCGCTCTCTCTAAAACGACCTTCAGGGGAAAACTATTTTCGAGATCGCACGTGACGACCTTCGCTGTATATCGTTGATGAGCGTTTCTCACCATCATGTGTCGTTCTGAATCTTCTCCTACTCGTCCCGTTCTGTGCGCGTTCGCCTATCTCCTGTGCCAGATACGGAGAGGTGTCGTATCGCATGGACGAATCGGTTGTCCGTCTGATGGACGAAGTGAACGGATGACACTAGGTCCGACGTGCTCGCGTTTCCGGATCGTTTACGTTCAGGAATCAGGACTCGTTGGCCACACAGCTTGGCTGGTGCAATCCAGCCACTGAACGTGGGCGATGGCGCAGGAGAGTTTGCGGCGGGGAGGAGATCGAGCCAGCGGACCAGAGGTTATCTCGTTTTACTTATCGTGCGTTGGTCTCTGGAGCTCCAGACCCAAACGCCACCCCCGTGACCCGCCACCTGCCACCCGAGTAGGCTTAGGTATCAGGCGAACGGATGTGCCTTGCCACGAACCGCACTGACAGCCAGCCATGTCTGCTTACTTGATATCGCTACGGACAAACCTCCGATGGGGCGTGGAGCCAGTCAAGCTGCCGGGAGCGTTAGACCCGGTCCGATCGCAGAGGTCGATCGCCTCGCCGCAGTGCGCCCAAGTGAACAAAGGATCCGAGAAGCGTTTTCTTTCACCCTTGGGAAGCTGGCGAGCGGACCGTATGCGGCTGTAACTAACGGGTTGGGCGGCGGTGTGAAGACCTAGGTACCTAAGAATCGGCTAGGCTAACTGGCATGGCACCGGCCCGTTCTGGAACGCAGACAGGGGACTCGCTGGAAAGGATTTGGTGAAGCGATTCACGTTACACGATCGGCAGGCCGAGTCTCACATGTGTTCGCGTCTGGGGTCGGATAACGTTGGGCTGGTCACGTTGACTGCTCTCGGGGCAGATCAGAGCCATCGCTGATGGCCGTTGGGTTCAACCTATAGCGAAGAGAGAGCAAAAAGCGCGGGCAGAGGCAGGTGCTGGGGCCACTATAACCTGAAGAGAACTGTGGGGAAGTGGCACCCAAGGGGCTCCGGCATGCAAACCAAGTAAATGGGATACAGGACGCTGTTCTCCGCTGATGATCAGAGATCCGGCCATTGGCGACCAGTGCGAGGCGTCTGCCACCGAGACATCGTGATCTCCCAGTGCCGCAGCAAGTTCGGTAGTAACCGGGTAAGCCATAACTCGGCTTGTGAACGAGAATGCAGAATGAACCCATCTCCGACGAGGACCACGCACACCCTGATGCCATTCCGTCCGTCGCGGTAGCAGAAGGAGATCGAGGCTAATGATAGCGTTCGTGGAGTGGAGTCTCTGCAAAGCAACTCCCTTGGTCATTACGTGTTCCGGGAGCTGAGAGTACAGCTTCCACGTCGCGGACAACGTGCACAACTCATCTTTGTGCCGGAAGAACGCACAGCGAAATGTTGGTGCAACGCCGGAAAAACGAGGACAATCTGAGGCTCGGGCCGGGAGCCACGCTAGATACCGCCCTTCCACACGGAAGGGGTTTCCGAGTGGCAAGTCCCCCGTTATCCCTAAATTGAACCTGCCAGTGGTTCGTTACAATAGAACTGAGTTCAAAAATGCATTTACATACCTGATTCTTATGCAAAACAGGTATGTAAAACGGCTTCGATCTCACGTTGTTTAGCGGCCTCGTGTCTGCCTTATATGTTGGCAGAGACCAATTGTTGAAATGCCCTGGCTCGGTGCTTTAGCCCAACACGCGCACTCGGCCTGGCTCAAGAGCCGCCTCGTTCTTTATATCCGTTTCCTTCTCCCGTCGGTTCTTTCTGTCTTTTCAAGTGTCTGAGGGGGTCCTTAACCAGTCCCTCTCTTCTCTTGATCATGCTCGTGCTCGGCTCCAACTCAACGTGCGACGTCTGCCTCGAGTGCTACACCACCGGGGCCAACGTACCCCATGCCATCACGTGCGGTCACGTCTTTTGCCAAAAGTGAGCTGCCCATCGTCCGCTGCGGCCTAGCCGATCGAGCTATCTCATTCACGAACCCTGTCATAGATGTCTCGACCATTTGATGCAGCACAAGTGTCCCCTTTGTCGCGAGCGGTTCTCCCCTCGGGACGTTCGCAAGCTACACGTGGACCGCGACCCCTCGCCTTCGACGCCCTCAACGGGAACCAGCGAGCCTCCAATGGAGCCCGTGCCAGTCGTAGAGCCTCACATCGACGGCGAGTCTCAACGCCTCCTCGATGATATTACACGTATCGTCAAGGAGGGAGGCAAGATCAACGAGATTCGGAGGGTGATCGACGAGTGTCGAGCATACTACAAGTCTCTGCCAGGAAATCAGGTACCGTGTCTCTCCAGACTGGGCCTCTGGAAAGCTGTCTCATCCCATCCCTTGCTTTTAGTACACCCCCGTCAGGGTCAGTTGCCTCCTGCTACATAACCTGCTGGAAGCCCAACGGAAGCTGGCCGTTCAAGGGGAACAGCTACGTGAAACGACAACAACACGTGACGAGATACGTGATCGCTTGACGTCAGAACTGGAAGCGATCCAACTCAAGTTTGATGATCTGGAACGTACAAGCAGGGATGAGAAAGAGACCGCGCTTGCGATTGAGAAAAGCCTCAGGGACCATTATGATCAGATGAACAATTTTTGGAAAGGGTGTGTGCATTTTCGTTACAGTATTGTTATCTGTCGCTAACGGCTCGTTTATAGCCAAGTGAGTATATCCATTCACCTTCGTGTGATCCGCCGCCTGAGCGCCCATTTCTAGATGGAATCTGTGAATCAGGAATGTCATTCTTTGCAGGAAGAGCTCCGTGACCGCCTCGTCGGTTCTCCTCGGATCGTACGCCGTACCACAAGGTCCCCGGCCTAGCGAGGATGCCTCCGCGCGCGAAATGACAGTGGCTCCACCAGCCCGGGCAATAGAACATCAGTATTTCTACAGGAACGAGCCGAAGCGCTCCTACCCTAGCAGCGGCGAGTCGGTGCTGTCTTAGCTGGAAGCCACCACTACATACACGTGCAGTGGTTTGAAGTAGCATAGCATAATGATAACGATGACGGGTAAGCCGTCGTGCTTGCTTAGAACCAGCGGAGTGCACGCGCGATAGTCAACACTTCCGATCGACCTGGTGGAGAAGACGATCGTGTTCGAACGTATAACCGAGCAATACGTATGGGGGTGAGCCTATAGAAATGATATATATGCATGAGCCACAATGATGTGCTGTTGAGACCAGTACACACGAGAATGAACAATATCGTCACCAACGTCCATGGATATGCCTGTGATCCTATCAGAAATGCATCCTCTCGACACTGAACAGGTCTCTGTTAACCCAGATGTATTTCACCTATGCAAATTGTCAGTGAAGAACATGTGATGTAAAGACATACTTCATTGGAGAATGTCAGGACTAATAGGTGACGAGTTCAAGCGTGTTATCAAGCCAAAGCCCGTGACTCACGATAGTCATATCCCACGACAGTGGTTATAGCGACTGTGAAATTATGATCTTGGTCTGTCATAGAGAAGGACGAGGATACCGGGCATACGGCAAACATATTTATTTTGCTGAATGTCCATCAGCCTGGACTGAAGCGTGAACCACAAAATCCTGAGCGTATTTGATGAGTGGGGGAGTGCACGAGGTGGGAATAGAAAGGATGCTGCCACGTATTATAAGTACATTTTGTGTTGCAGTGTTGTCCGACATAGTAACGAGCGAGATGCTTGGCGCCAATATTGAGAACGTATGGCTGTCTTGCGTTGTCGAAGAACGTGGACATTGAACGTTTAAACACAGCCACAGTGAGCATTGCCAGACCTTTGTATCCGAGATCTCCCAATTCCCGACTCGGAGTCCAAGTCGACGAACACCCTATCCAAGCACCTTCTCTGTCTCCTGTTTCACGGGGCCAGGTTTCGACTCTCGAGAGCACTCTTGAGCCGTCTGACTTGCAGACTATCTCGATTACCAGACTGAAAAGAAAGGTTATCACTGGCTGAGCTGAGAGCACGGTCTCGATCCGGATGTTGGTATTTCCGGGTCGCCAAGGCATCTTGGCCCCCGACCCACGCGTCCAGCCGTTGTCCTGTGCATGGCGGCTTCGGGGTCGCGACCGCAAAACCAATAAACACCGCGAAGCTGCCAGACTTGAGAGATAGTCATCGTGTTGGAAGAAGTGGAAAGGTGAACATGAGCGATTCAGCGTGTCAGTGAGTGAATGCACGATTTCGACTAGACTCGCTGCACGCTCGTATCTCCCTGCGGACGGACGCAGCTGGCCGAAACCTTCCCTGATTCATCTCGCCATTGAAAACGTCCAGTCAAGTCGACGAGAACAGCCATGTCATTCAGTTCGACGAAATACGCATGGGTGTCAGACCCTTATGGTCAATCCGGTGATATTACAAGTTCGGCGTCTTTTGCCAGCCTGGTCAACGATGAAGAGCACAAGCCCAGTCAGTTGGTCGAAATGCTCTAGCTCAAGGTTGTGGTTATGTGAATGCCCAGTGAGCGCCCAGACCAAGAAACGCGTGCCTTAGCAGTCCTAAATCTATGCACAACGTAGAACCGTACGAGTGGCTTGACACTCTTGGCGCGATTTAGCGCGCCTTCTGAGTCAGAGCATCATAATCGTCAGTCATTAGCAAGAGACGGAAAACAGTGGCCGAACCAAGCGCCATCTCATCTCGACTATCACGATGCCTTCGCCGCTATACTATGTGTGCAGTCAGTTGCGTGTGCTGTCCCATACTCACCGGCGGTGTTGTATACCAGTCGTCGACAAGACATCTGTCTCTGACAAGCGTTTCTCCTTCAAACTCCTTTGCAAAATCACCACGCCTCATTGGATTATCGATGTCTGCCACGTAACTCGACTCCAGAAGCTACGACCTTGTTCGCCGAGATGGGGGGAGGGGAGACAACATGATTGATTCATGTCGTTCGAGCTGGAATCAGCGTTAGGAACGTAAAAAAAACGCAATTCGTACTGCTTCCAGGATCCAGGTGCGCAGAATCAACGACGTCCACATCCAGAGGTCAGTCGACGAAGTCTAGTAGTAGTGTGTCCCGGGTCCAGCCCCAGACTAAGCTCCACATGACCGTGAAGTCTTACAGACGCGGACAACGGTGAAATACGAGAACGATAGAAGACAGCCGTGGCCAACGGCGGGAACACTACGAGCGGACAGTAGGGTGCACGTGACGAGTATGCCGAACGGGATCTACCAATCCGCGGGTTTCTCTATTGTGCGTGGGGTCACAAGGAACAGCGGTGCCACAAGTACACAGACTAGTACATCGTAGAGATAACCACGAGCAACATCATTACTACATCACATGCTAGAAGTCAGCGAAAAAGTCAGAACCAAGAAAAAGGCGTCGCCAATCGCTACATCAAGCGGTACACTGCAACGCGGCCCCGCAAAACTGGGCCACCAGGACGTACAGCAGCACCAGCACGACCAGGATGGTGAGGGCCAAGATCTTGCTGTTCTTCCACCACATCTGACGGCGCACCGTGCGCGCGCCGCGGCGGAACGCGGTCGCCTGGTGTGCCATGTTGCCCGTCTTGTCGACGAGGAGCTCGATGCGCTCGCCGCGACTGAGGATCTGTTCGACGTTCTTGACCATGATGTCCTTGACCTGGTCGAGCTCCGCCTGGGCGCGGGCGACTTGGTCGACGGGCGGGGCGGTGTTGTAGGTGTGCATGAGGGAGGCGATCGTCGGAGCGAAGGAGCCCTGGAGGCAATATGCCGGTGTGGAGCTCAGCACGGCCGAGGAAGAGGATGGGAGTTGGGTGAACTGTAGGCACGTGCACGTCAGCCGGTGTCTGGGCCGGACCGAGGGGGAGGGACGTACCTTGCGTTGCAAGTCGACCAGGAACGCGAAGGGCGTTTTTCTGTACGGCGTCAGATTCGTCGCGTGGGCTGAAATTTCAGGGACGCTCACCGTCCGGCAGCGTCGTCTGCCATGACGAGGTAGACGAAGCCGCCCTCGGAGATGTAGTGAAAGAGGTATTGGTCCCAGACATAGGTGAGCTTGCTGTCGTTTGGTGGTATCTTTGATAAGATGGTCTGGGTTGCTGCGACGGGCATGAGCGCATGCGGAGGGCGATGAGTGGAGCGGCGTGCCTTGTGTAAAGTCTCGTGCGCCGGGTGGCTGGTGTTCGGCGAGCACGGTTGTGCCTCGTGCGACGAGGGCGGTCAGCTGGCGAGTGTGAGCACGTTCTGCAGGGGGAAGGTTGCGACTACGCACCAGCGACATTTGGAGCGAACAAGAAGTACATGCATCCAAAAAGGAAATTCCGACGACCTGTTCGCGAGAGTTCCCACGGTGGTTCCACGACATCACTTGAACCTGACCACCTGTGCAAAAACAATGGTGGGTGCTCGTCTGGCTCGCTGCTGGCCTCGTCGTTGACTCCATACAGTCTGACTCTGACGCATCGACCCGCGCAAGCAGTCCCAGGGCCGTCGCCAGACCGCCTGGAGCTCAGATTCGGTATGTAGACGGTCGCACTTTGGTCGGCGAACCCACTGAACGCACCACCCAGTCGACGTGCGGGCGGTTCACAGGCGGCGAAACCCAACTCGTCGCGCGCAGCAGGCGCAGGCGGTTCGTCGGGGACGATGCTCAAGCTGTACACGGACGACTCGCCGGGGCTCCGAGTGTGAGTGGACCACTTTTCTGGGGGACGTGTGCGGCCTGACGAGGGTTCCCAGCGACCCGTATGTCGTGCTCATTCTTTCGCTCGTGTTCATTGGCTCCATTTTTTTCCTACACATCGCTGCAAAGTTGTTGCGGGCGTTCACCAAGTAATTTTATACCTCGTGTAATCGCACCATTATGGTGAAAATAGGAGCCATAGCCCGAGATGGTCGACTGCGTGTCACACAGCACCCTCATGAAACTATGGCCACGGACTACGTGTACTGTGCCAGCGTCCCCGCCGTCGCCAATGCCGCCCGTGTACTAGCTAGTTCGCCCTTTCTCATCATTGACTGCGAGGGAAAGAACCTCGGTGCTGCAGACGGCGTCCTTTCCCTCATGTGCATCGGCACCGCCAACGCAGACCACATCTTCGTCTTTGATGTCCTCGCACTCACCTCCAACAACGCCCTCGCCTGGCTTCGCATCGTCCTCGACCTCCTCGCCGACCCTGCCGTGAAAAAAATCATGTGGGACTGCAGAAACGACTTTCTTGAAATCTGCGCGACGTACGGCGTCATGCTCCAGGGCGTGCTCGACCTCCAGCTGGCAGAGATTGTCTCCCGCGCCTCTGTGCGCGGCGAAAAAGAGTGGAAGCGCATCGGCCGCCTCGCCGCCGGTCGTCGTCTGCCCCTCCCCCTCATCAAGGAGAACCCCGACTTGTTCTCGGGCGTGCACAGTCTGAAGGGCATGGATGCCTGCCTTCGCGAAGCCCAGCTCTTGACGACTGGAAAGGATCGTGAGTACCCCCCTCTGCATCGTACCCCCTCTCAAGCCCACTCTTTCCCCCGCAGCGCAAGTGGTCGCGATGCACAAGGCCAACGGGTCGACCATCTGGCTCCGCCGTCCGCTTCTCCCTCAGCTCCTCCAGTATGCCGCCCACGACATCGAGATGATAGGAGCGCTCTACGAGCACTTCAAGGCCAAGTCGTGGGTCACCCCGCACAAGGAGGACGTCCTGGTCGACCAGAGCATGCGTTACGCCCATTCGCTCTACCACCAGGGCCGTGTCGCCGACGACCACGTCTTTGGATCGTCGTGGCTCCTCCCGCTCGACGTCCTCCACGAGCCCCGTGGGCTCACCGTGCCGTGTCACGGCTGCAATCGCATGCAGTCCCTCCACTGCTTCACGACCAACAAGCGCGGGAAGAAGATCGTCGCACGGACCAACATCTGCCGCGTGTGCCAGATCAAGCTGTTGATCAAGAAGGCCAACCATCCGGTGTTTTGGGTCAACGTGACGACTTATGCGAGTCGACTCGTCTTTTCGCGGTGTCGTTGGCTGACGGTGCCCCGTATAGCCTTGATTTCTTACGATCGTGACGACCACGCTCCACTCATGAATGTCGGCGTTCCGCGCGGCCCAGACGGGGTTCGGTGGACGGAACACAGCTGTATGCGCTTATCATTTATTTATGTCATTCTCCTCATCTTGGCTGTTGGCGATATGTGGTCGCTGCATGTATGTCGTCCATACCTCTCGTGTAACGCTTCCTGTAAGGGTTTGGTGTCTCTTGTATATTAGGCTATGTGCGCGTACTGATGACTAACTCTATCACCCGGCCCGTTTACGTCTCTAGCTCGCGGATTCATCGCCGGTTGACGTTATACTGGAGGGAGCAAGCAGGGACGTGATGTCTCCGGCTGACAAGACGACTAATTAAGTTGGTGCTCGAATTACGAGCAAGACGTCCTTGAGACACACAGCACAGGCTTACATACGCCAGTAGATAGATAATCAGGCGATCCCCGGGCTGCCTTTGTCCAAACCATCCTCCTCTTCTCTCCTCTTCGCCATCGTCCCTCATGTCCTGGCAAGGTGTCTCATAGATCTACATTCCTTCGTCCCTTCTCCGTCTGACGCTTCCTCGTAGCGTATGTCGACACGAATCTCCTCAGTACCGGCAAGGTCCAAAAGGCCGCCATCCTAGGCGTCAAGGGTGGCGTGTGGGCAAAGTCGGCCGGGTACACCGTACGTGTCATCTCCGTCGACACAGGACCAAAGCACCCTCAGCTAACGCCCTCTCCGCAGCTCTCGCCCGAGGAACAAAAGGCCATCGTCAACGCGTGGAACAATCGAGGCGATACCCAAAGCAAGGGCGTCCATCTGGCCGGCCAAAAGTTCTTCACGCTCCAATGCACCGATCGATCGATCTACGGGAAGAAGCAGGCGAGTCGCGCCACCTCGCGGTTCGAGATTGCGCCGCGCGCTGACGGCGGTGCCACGTTGTCAGGCCGATGGGTGCGTCTTGGTCAAGACGAAGCAGGCGATCTTGGTCGCCGAATACATCGCACCGACACAAGCAGCCGAGGCGACGACCGTCGTCGAAGGCCTGGCCGATTATCTGATCAATGCGGGTTACTAGGCGGGTGCGGGGGGAGGGCCCGTCGCGTCTCGACGGCGACGGCGGCGCATGTAGCGAAGCGATGCTTGTATTCATAGACTCTTCCATCGACCCATGCTAACCAATTCGAGAAGTATATTATCATCGTCCTTCCAAGTTCGTGCGACGCGTGCCCCCTCGGTCAAGCTGTTTTGAAAGCACCGGAACGCGAAGCGTGCGTCATCCGAAATTGAAACCCCATCCGTTGTTCAGGGATCGGATATCATGTGCCACTGTGCTCGAGAGTTCTCCGTCCACAGAAATGCCCATCGGAGGCTAAATCAGAGACGAACGCAACGATCTCAGAGGACATGCGCGCGATCTCGGGTACTGCCCTGAGTTACAGACTTCCACTTTTTCAACATCTCTCGTAGTGTCTGAGAAGGGGGTATATTCCCCATCCTCTCGACGGTCCTTTCAAGCTGCCAGCGCCTCATCGAGACAGACACATGCTGTCATACCTGTATCGACATTCGCGAGGAAAAAGAGGAAAACCGAGGTACGGGCAATCAACGAAAAAAATGGGAACATGGACCACGTATGAACAGCAGGTCGAAACAGAGGAAACTCACGCAAACGACGTCAGATCCAGATATGCACGAACACGAACCGCTTCTGCACGTCCTCCAACATCGCAACGTCCAGCGCCTCCGCCACATGCCACTCGAAATCGAGGACGGGCTCCCCGAACCATCTCCGTCGTCCATGCGCCACAACGTTCTAATCACCCCCATCGAACCGGTAAATCGCATCCATGCCGCGAGGTGAAGCACCTCGTCACCAGCGTCGGCGCGTCCCCCGACCGCCGTATGGTACGCCGACGAAAACGCGGACTCGGGGAGCGCGTAGTGTTCCCGGATGAGGGCGAGGTGTCTGATCCACTGGCGGTCGTGGGAAGGCCCTCTCGCCCTCTCGCCAAATGGATGGTGGCGGCGTCTCGTCCCTGGATTCTTGTGGACTTCGCACTGTACCTCGGGGGGCGGTTCGCGCGCGCAGCTGTCGTGCTTCGTGCGGCTCGGCTTTGACCTGCGGCCGCGAACGAGATCGCCTGTCGTGCGTTCGGACGAAGTGGATGCGGCTTCTGAGAGGGAGAGCGCATACGAAGAAGTGTACAGATCCACGAGGTTCTTCTCGGCCTTCAGGTACACGGTCCAGCAGGACGCGACGGGAGAGTGATGAATTTCGCCGTCGGACGCCACCGAGTTCGCGAGCCCAAGGGTAGGTGGACGTTTTCATGTAGCACGGGCGACGATTGGCTCGGCGATGGACTCCCGCAAGCGGGTGCTTGACCCGCGCTTATCTGGATTTTGCGGCCCGGGACAAGACGGAGACAGCGGTCAACGTTCTGCCTGGTCTTTCTCTGGTCTGTAGACGAGAGAATCGGGAGTGGCACTGGGTGAAGAGCGGCGATCGAGGAATTTCTGGCACTAGGCCTGGCCTTTTGGCCATGGTAGAGACTGTGGTAGGAGGTGATCGAGTGAAAAACTGGGAAGGGCCTTGTAGTATCGTCTTTTGCGGTGCCCGAAGTGACCAGTGACCATTCCAGCCAACAGGATGGAACGGCGCCAAGAAATGGAAGGCTGCGGCAGAGCAGCGGGACAAATTTTAAATTGGGCCTTGTCGCTCGTCTGCCACCGACCTGTTGTAAAGACTTGCCCACGCTGTCGATTTGCGTCTCTTGTCACCATTCTAGGCTTACCAGGCCACGAGTCCAGCACAAGATGGGTTCCGTCGATCAGTCTTGTCAAACTCGCTTGTTTCAGATCACAGGTACCAAGAAGTTTGACGCGTTCATTCGCGGAACTGAGAATAGCAGCTTCATTCCTGTCGTCAAGCACACGTGAGACTACCCAAGATCGACAGTACCTACCAAGCTTGTTGCGGGCTCTGTCGAAACCTCACAAGCACAGATAGGCAAGCGAGACTGCAAGCCATAACGATGGGAATCGACCCTCCTGTGACGCTCTCTGATCTCCGCCAGGTTGGACAGTTGGAATGGCGTTGAAAATATGTGCGGCTCTTTTATAAACTGGGTACATTACTTTATTCGATACTCACCTTCTTTCCGTTCCCTAGATCATTTACACACACAACTCCTACTTGTCGGATCCTACGGAGGGCGAATGGGACAAACCTCTTCTCTGCTCGCGCGTCGTTCGAACACGCCTACGGCGTCGCTCGCAATCATGGTGGTAAGCACCATGAACGAGGCTGTCGGGTAAAGGTGTTGAGCCATGGGTGCATGAACAATACTCTTCGATCGCGACTTGCGGAGTAGCTACGATCCTGACGACGTATATGCGTGCAGGGAAAGGATCCTGGTCTGACTTTGGAGTTCCGAGGCCTTCACATTCAACTCGACAACTTCCAACTTTCTGGCATGGCACTGCGAAAGTTCCTCGAATTGGGTGGGTGGGGATGAATTCAAGGTTTCCCTGTTTCGAATCATATTCCCTTCGAACTACCTGACGCGTCGTCATGTGCCGTGCCATTTCTCAGGGCCGAGAGGGGGACACTCAGGCTGATAATTGCGCCAGCATCTGACAAAGTACCAGATGTAGAGTATATATATCACGCCATCGTTTTGACAGCTCGCAGCCTGAGGTTTACTTTGAATGCGTTAGCCGAGCTCCTAACCAAATCGAGCTCCCCACCGATTATGTACAGCAATGTTTCAGCGTGAACTTTACAGCGATATTTTTGCATACATATATACGTATGTAGTTATATGGTCGTCCACGCACACACGCACAGTCAGGAGCGGAAGTTCGGCTTTACCCGCTCCGTCCAACGAATGTTCCTGCGCGGACTCGAATTCAATCACCGCCGGATAAGCACTCAGACCTTCACGCTCTATCACTTTGCAATTTATTTCGACGCAGAAACTGCACTTCACCGCCATGATGATGTTGGGCTTCGAAACTGAAACTTCAAGTCGCTTGAACCTACCATCCCGGGCTTAGAGCTTGAAAGTCCCGACAATTGAATTTGAAAGCGGGTGTCAGCATGCATTACTAAGTCTGTATCCAAGCTGTATTCAGACTACCGACTGTGGCCCCAGGGTTCAATATAAAATCCCAACGCTGCTCACAGGTGATGCTGGGTACCATGTCACTTCAGGTTCAACCGTCGTTCTCAAGCCAGGAGTCCTTCTACGTTGGTATGCATTTGCACGACATTTTGTATGGTGAGTTCGGCTACACACAGATCGTCGGTCCATTCGGTCTCACGCCTCCGTCGCTAGGCGTCGAGCTGTGCCTGTATTTGAAGGCCATGCATGTCTTACTCGCTCGCAAGGGTGCGGGTCGGAAATCCGACGTGTTTTACGCGCTCTTCAGCACCGTGATGTTCGTCTTGATCACCATTTGGGTGGCATTCATGGCATTCTTCGGTCAAGCGACTTGGCTGCGGGATCAAACCCATCCATCCCGGCCCATCCCTTACGGATACGTCGATTTCACGGCTGCGGGGACCATCATCGTGCAGCAGATGGCCGACGGTCTGATGGTGAGACCAGACGCATCTGGGATGAACGTCGCGAGGCAGCTTACCCGCTTCGCTGTAGATGTATCGTTGTCGAATCGTGTGGGGCAACGACAGCCCTGGGCGTGTCCTCGTTCTACCTTCCGTCCTCTGGCTAGCCACTCTCGGTGAGCACGACTCGCCGCCCTCGGCTTCCCATTCCAACTCCGTGCCGAAAATCAGCCTTAGGGGTCCTCGTCGTCTGTGCCTCCAGCGCGACCAAGACCGATTTCTTCGTCGGGAACGCCGCCAAGATCGGCCTGGCGTACTACGCGACCTCGGTGTGCCTGAGCGTGACCTTGACGTGTCTGATCTGTTATCGGCTGGTCCGTCACGCGAAGAACGTGAAGCGGTATCTCGGCGATCACGTCGCGTCTCCGTACTTTGCGGTCGTGGTCCTTCTCGTCGAGTCGGTGCTGCCGCTCACGCTGTCCGGGATCGCGTTCTTGATATCGTACGGCATCGGAAGTCAGACGGAGGTCGCTTTCGCGACCGTGTATGCGGTGACGACGGTGAGCGTTGATCGACGAGAAAGCTGGACGCGCTGACCAGCGGCCGTTTCTCGCTCGCGGATCCTAAAAATCATAGTGTGTGTCGACTCAGATGTTGATCTTGCGCGTTGCGGAGGGAAACGCGTGGGACCAAGACGCCATGAAGCCGCCGCTTTCGGTGATGAGGTCTTATCCATACCTTGGAGATAGATCAGACGCAGGTATGTCTCACGGGCGGGAATCAGAATTCACCTTGAATCGTTGCTACTAGTTGTATTCCAAACGCAACTGGGCGATGATAGCAAAGTGTAGTTGTAGGTTGGTTCGTCAGGTGGTCAAAGCTTTGCGCTGCATGGCCGAGCGGGGCTGTCCCATATGTCGACTGCAGTGGTTGATCTGCAGTCAGCCAGAGCGCCCGGTCAACGCTGACCTTCAAGCTTCGTCCCACATGGTTGCTTTTTAGGTCTACAAAACACGGCACGGATGCCCACGCCCATATAGTGCTATAATAGTAATCGTACATACTTTTCGGGCAGACATGGATGACATCGCTCAAGCCCATCGGGGCAACATGCCTTCGTTGACAAGGAGACCGTGGTCATATGTACGTATGTACACAGTTAGCAGCCACGGGTCGAATCCTCCTTCACCGGAAATAACTTGGCCGAGCCCTCGTATGACGCGACTTCGACCGATAGTGTCTCTTGATATGTCTCTTTTGCCAATCCGAGAAGATGCAAAGACAGCCTTCGAGTCGATCTCAACGGACGCGAGCAGATCCACGTCACGCTCTCGAATCGCCGCGCGGCTGATCCTTGCTTTCCAAGCAAAAAAAAAGGACCGGACGCTGGGGTTGGGCGGTCACATTCGAACGCCGAGACAAAAGAGAGGTACATACACGACCGACTAGACGGGAAACCGACGACATCAAGACTGTGAAAACGGCTCAGAGAAGGGGGAGAGCATACCGAGAAGGATCGGCGGATTAGTGTTCCCGACCGAGGCTTGAAGCAAGTCCAGTGCTTGCACTATGTTGGTCGCGGATCCGTCCGTAGCGAGCTGAGAATTTAAAAGCAGAGGAGAAATATTGCAAGTATCATGGCCGTGCCTTCGCCCGAGCTCCTAGTGGTCTGGTTTTGAACGGAAGAAACTCCACGCAGATCACAAGGTCGAATTTCACAAAGAGGTAAATCATACGAGGTCTGCAGGGATGGCATAAATGCCAACACTTTATCTATCTGGACTGCGAGATCTCGTCAGGACTCTAGTCATCAATCAGATGCTTATACTTACACACCTGAAACTCGTTTGACGGGACAAGACTTGACACTGACAAGTAACAAAGTGGATTCCAATCGAGGTGTCGCAACATGGGGCTCAAGTAACGAAATAATACACAGATCGCGATGCAACATGAAACGCGAGACATAACCATTACCAAAGAGCATACCGATCAGAGGCGAACGAACGAACATGAGACGTCTGAAATCACGGTGAATCGACCCGAAGATAGTCGTTGTAGCCGTTGAAACCCGCGCGCGCGTCCTCGTAGAGCAGTCCCAACAGATCTGCCTCCTGTGGCGTGAACCCGTCGATCTCGGTCCCGAGCTGGAAGGACTGGTCCTTGGGATTGCGCAGCCGCTCCAAGATCGTCGTCTTCCATTGCCTCCACACCGCGGTGTCGTTGGGCAAGAGTGCGTTGAGAAGTGCGGTGGGATCGGCCGGTTTCAGGACGAGGAGTATGAAGACGACTGCACTCGTGCGCGTGCCCAACGTATATCTGGTCAAAGTCGGTGTTTCGAGCACCCTCTCGAACAACATCTTGCGATGGATCTTTTCCTTGTCGAACGAGGAATGCCACGTGTTGTACAACGCGGAGACGGCGAGGGAAGCGACGAACATGATTTGGCCGAACAGCGAAGCTTGAGGAATGAGGAATAGCTGGGCGAGAGATTGGACGAAGAAGAGGATGGAGCAGCACCGGAGGTTGCCCTGGCCCTCATTCGAGAAGAGAAGGGAGAACCTGCCGCGGGTAATGGAATTGACGGCGCCTTCCGTACCTCTCAAGAGAATAATGTTCCTGTCCGACCCAAGGATTCCGTCGCCGACCGGCGACCCTTTAGCGGGCTCGGGATGAGTGAACACAAAGTCTGCGGAGCCCAGCACGAGACCGCATGCACCGCTGGCGACGATGCCGAGCAGGATCAGGGACGACGCATACCAGTCCTTGAAGTAAGCACAGACGGCACATGTGGCGATGCTGATGAGAATAGGGACGCTGGCAAATGGGAATGTGAAAGCGCTGCCACGTGCGGGGCGCATCTCATAGGGGGGATCCCGACCGATATCAGCGATAGTGACCGCAATCGGAGACGTCCTCCTCCCCGGTACTACTTTTCCCTCCGACTGCCAAGCGGCACATTCGCTCGTGAAGAGCGCGGCCAAGTGGCCCGTCTCCTGGATGATGGTACCCGAGTGTGCAGCGCGGAACCTGGGTCCTTTGTAACTATCCAGCCCGAGGAGCGCCGTGGGATCTATGTCTGCGTTCTTTGGGAGGCTGGGAGTGTCGTGAAAGGACGCGGACTTTGCACAAGAGTTCAATCGGCTGGCGATTTGGAAGGACCCAGGGGTGTTGTACCAGCCCAGCCAACGCCTGTTCCCATAGACGTGGACCGCGGCCATCGCAGACAAGGCATCGTCTCCACCCAGCAGACTCGCCACGCCCGCGGTGTCGAGAGAAAAGCGGGCAGGCTTGTCGGTGGCGAGCGAGGGGATCATGGGGGGACAGGCGGAGCAAGCGGAGTTGCGCGTCTCGCAAATCGAACCATCGCTCTCACGCAAGGGCCAGCTTTGGGGCAGGTCAAATTAAACTCGTACGTAATGTTCGATAGCCCGGCTTTGTCCACTAGAGCACTGTAGTCGCACCGTCTCTCCACTTGCTACAACCGTCTTGGATCGTCATTCCTCTCCACCCCCGCCCACCTGTGCACCCTGATCGTTCCAAGTCCTTGATCAGCCTTGACACGTCCACTCTTTTCAAGCATCATGGAGTCCTGCGGGATCTTGCAGAGGCCGTCACCCTAGGCAGAGGAGCCCCCAGCTTTGCCCGCAAAGCCAACGCGAACCCCCGGAGACTCTAAACAACCTTGCACTGCACCTCTCCATCCGCTTCATGCAACTTGGAGCGTTCGGGACCTCGGAGAGGCCATAGTTCACGGTCGAGATGCATCGCAGCTCCGCCCGAGGGACAACACTCACTCGGATGCGTTGAGCACCCATTCACAACTTCTCTCGATTCGTTGCAGACACCTCGAGAACATCCCACGATCTAGATAAAGCCTTTGCTCTTGGCCGAGAAACGCTCGAGCTTTGTCCGCAAGGACATCCTCGTCGCTGGGAGTCTTTAAGCGGCCTTGCAGAGCATCTCTCCACTCGCTTCAAGGGACGCGGAGCCATCCAGGACCTCGACGAGGCTGTTGAGCTTGGCGAGGAAGAACTTGAACTTCGCCCACATGGTCACCCTCATCGGTTGCAGTCGTTAGATTACCTTGGGGGAAATTTTTCTGCTCGTTATGACCGACTGGGGTCCATGCACGATCTTGACAAGGTCATCGTTCTCTCCCGGGAAGCACTGCAGTTTCGGTCGCAAGGGCACCCTAGCCGCTCGGAACCTTTAGACTACCTTGCACGCCATCTCATCCTACGCTTCCAGCAGGTCGGGGCCATCCAGGACCTTGAAGAGGCGATTACTCTCACTCAAGAAGTGTTACGACTTCGCACGAAAGGACACTCCCTTCGCTCCGAGTCCTTAAGTAACCTTGCGCA
>JBBPLT010000060.1:0-15917 GCA_038089955.1 Strobilomyces dryophilus | reverse complement strand
CAGCTCTTTCTCCGCTACAAACGCCTCGGGGACATGCCAGATCCCCGTGAAGCCAGCGTCTCTACGGAACCTCGCAGGGCGCCTCTTCGTCCGCTTCAGACGACTGGAGGATGTTAAGGACCTCGAGGACCTCGATGAAGCTGTTGTCTTTGGTCGGGAGGCCCTCCAGCTACTGCGAGATCCCCATCACAGCGATTACACTGTCTCTATGAACAACCTCAAGCTGTATCTCACTACTCGTTTCAGCCATCTTGGGGCTGTGCAGTATCACGACGAGGCCATCGCTTGCGACCGAAGGGCAGGCATCAGAGAGTACCCTGCTACATCGAACGACATCGTATCCGACATCTCCAACTGCGTGGAAGGGCTGTGGGTCGACCGAGATGATATCCTCCTCGCCGTAGTCAGCGGTAGCAAGATGATCGGAGTCTGCAAGTGTCTATGGGCCACCACCACGAACCCCTGCGGCATATGGATCGCTGCGTCCGAGTCCCGCTTCGAAGCTCACATTCGTAAATGGCATGCTAAATGGCAACGTGGGAATCGTAGTATGGTTTGTCTCTGGGGGAGTGTGGGTTCTCGACGCTCGAAGAGTTGATGGCCCACCACGTTCATTTTGGAGCAACCCCACTCTGTCAAGGGTGTGGAATAATATTTGGCCGCCAGACGTGCACCGTGCTCGTAAGGACTGCAGGAACCGGGGTACAGGATACACAGGATACACAGGGATCTGTATTCGTCTGCACGCGATATTGGGAGATTGCCAAGAGCATAGTGCTCTGGCATGCAACCATCGATGACGTTGTCTATTGTGCATACTTAGGAATCTGAGCTTTGTGGCATGTCATGTCTCGTTCGTTACGAGGCTGAAACAAGGGGTGCTACTGACATGTGATGTGCCACACATATGCCATTCTGATCAGGACCACCACCGCCATGGTCGAAGGGCTCGAGGTGACCATCAAGTACCGCGGCGCGAAATACGACCACGTCGCCTCCCCCGCGACGGTTTCGTCCGAATTCGCGATCCTCAAGAAAGACCTCGCCCACCTCCGCGTGCACTCCCCGTCCCAGAAGAACGTCCGGCGTGTCGGCGGCTCCTTCGTGCTCCACTGGCCGTCGGCGGGTACGAGCCTCAAGGTATCGGGACTAGCCGTGCGTAGACGTGTAACGAGGGTTCGCTTGACGTCTGACGTTTGGGGTCGTTCGTGCGCCGCACACGTGTCATCGCTGGACGTAGGATTCCCTGCACACGCGCTGGTTCAAGTTGTGCAGCGAGGACCCGGAAGCGCTCAAGCTGCGCGAGTTTCTCTCCATGTGAGCCCCCTCCCTCTTCGTCCGCTCCGACTGCGGATCTCACTCGGAACCGTCAGAGAATCGATCACGTTGGTCCAAGAGCGAGTCGTTCCGTTTTTCTGCATGCTGGCCCTCGCTGACGTCTTCGCAGTGGCGTCCTGATCCGTTCGACCCCGGGCGCAGAGCAGGCGACGCGAGATGCTCCGCCAGGCACCCTCGCCGACAGACTGCGAGAGCCCATTTCAGAGGTCGAGCCACACCCTGTCCTTGCCTCCCAGCCTGTTCCCACCAAAGTCTCCTCACCGAGACTGCCTCCCACCGGCGTGCGTGCTACCCGCGGACGCGCGACGGCGTTTCTCATGCGTATGACAGCCTAGGTCGGACAGACAGCCCCCGTCGCATTTGAAGAGAAGGATGAGCGACACAGAGGGCTCGCCGAACCAAACGCGTCAGAAAGTGGACGTCCCAGAGGCGTCGAGCACGACGCAGACCGAGATCCCCGACGCCCAACCGCAACCGCAACCGCAACCGCCAGCCGCCCCCGATGCCGATGCAGACGTCGACGCCGATGCAGACATGCAGCTCTCGTCGTCCTCTCCCACCCCCGAGAACGTCGTGATACCTCCTCGACCCACCCAAGACGACACGGCGACGGCCTCGTCCGTCGTTCCCGCGCCCGCTCAACGGCCCGCGGCGGCGCCGACGCCCCCAGAACCCCAACCACCCCCGACCCCACGCGACCCTGGCGAGGCGATGCTCAAAGGCCTGCCCCCCACAGGCCCTCGCCCGCCCTCTCGGCCCCCACTCGCCCCCTACCGACCCGCCTCGCCCGTCTCCTCGCCAGGGAGCGACGCCCACCCACGCCGACGGGACCGCGACCGCGACGTCAGCCGCCTGACGCGCGAGCTGTGGGACACGCGCCGACACGTGACGGCGATGCAAGCGCGCGAACGGGTCTTGTTGGACGATCTCGAGAGGCTCGGGGTGAGGCCCGAGGGCGTGGAGCGCAACGGCAGCGCCGCTGTTGTGAGGGACGGTGCGTTTTTTTTTTTTTGGGCATCGGTTTTGGGCGACGTGTGGGGCTGACGCGGTCCAACCATCAATCATGTAGAACTGACGAAAGTCGAGACGGAGTTGAGGGCGGAGAAGGCGAGGAGGGTGCGTGCGGAGCGTTTGCTGGGCGAAGTGGAGCGCGAGTGTCGCGCGCCGTTCGTCGTGCCGGCCTTGTTCCAGGCGTTCATGAGCATATCTGAACTTTCAAACTGATCATGACTGGGTTTCTCTTTGCACGACCTACGCACGTCTGCCGGACCACGTTTGTACAGTACTCCTCGTCGTCGTCGCTAAAATGGATTATGCTACGAAGGTCTCGTACGATTCTATGCAAGAGCACGTTACTACCTGGCTATCTGTCAGACAGTCGAAAACAACTAGCAGAGCAACATCGTCGAACGCTGGTCGAAAATACGCTCGAGCAGCGTTCAGCGGGGGGGGAGGGGAGGGAATAAATACGAGTGGCCGCATGGGTGACGAAAACAACGAAAAGTCGACGAACGCGCGCGCCGGTGCGCTAGATGCGCGGCCGCTTGGAGAACCTGCCGATGTCGACGTCGGTCGCGGTCCGCTCGATGTGGTCGAACACGGACCCGAGCGCGTGCGCGAGCTCCGGGGACACCGGACCGCTCGCGGCGACCATCATGTCGTCGAACTTGCGCTTGAGCCCGTCGAGCTGCTCCGGCGAGAAGTAGACGACCGGCTGGGGGTGGTGCAGGTGCGCGCAGGGGTCGTCGTGCGCTAGCGGGCTGACGGGGCCGGGCCCCGCTTGGCCGACGTCGTCGGGCGCGAGAACGTCGACGACAGGGTGCTCTTCCTCGTCGGGTCTCTCTGGATGTGGGGGGACGATGGCAGGGTGGACGGGCGGCGGGCCGGGAGGTCCCGGTATCGGAAGCCCCGTCGGAGGTCCCGCGTCCACCAACATGTGTGGCGGGTGCTGCATGTTGGCGAACATCTGTGGCTGGGGCGGAGGGGGTTGTGGCACCGACGACGCCGGTTTGGGCGTCGCCTCGAGCTTGAACTCGGAGGTGTGTGGCGGCCGTCGAAAGGAGGCGGGGAAGCTCGGGTGGGCTTCGGCGTGGGTCATGCGTATGCGCAAGAGGTGCTCGTTGTCGTCCATGACGGTGATGCGGAGCCAGCCGCCGCAGTGGTAGCGGGTGATGCGGCTTCGCGACTTGCGGTCTGAGTCTTGGGTGCGGGACTTGGACTGTTCGCCCTCGAGTTGGGCGCAGAAGTAGGTGACGACGGTGGACTTGCCGCCCCGCTTGGTCTTCTTCTGGCTGAAGAGGAACGTCGGCGTGAGCGGACGGGCGAGGAAGAGACCGGCAAAGGGACGCACTTCCAGTGATAATCTGACGCCTCGGCGAGAAAATCTCTTATTCGATTGGAGCGATTGTACAGGTGTTCGCCCGCGACGAAGAATCCTGGCGGTAGGCTGACCATGGTGTCAAAGTCGAAGGGGCGGGTCTTGTTGAGCGTGACGAGGTTGAGAAAGTCGTCGAAGGACATGGCTGCCGTCGCGATCTGACCGCGGCCTGATGTTTCTGCAGCCATCTCGGAGGCGACCTTGCGTGTATTTTGTTTCTCCATGCAAGCCGTACAGACCTTGAGGTGACCGCTGCCGGTGCGCCGTTGCGGAAAGGAGTGGGTAGGTCCGGTATATGGACATCGGGTGCACTTTTGGGCGAGACAGTCGGACGGGATGGCGAACGTCGTCTGTGAGACGGAGGAGGCCGCTGTGGGACGGGATGTTCGCAGCGGTGGACGAGAAAGACTGCCTGGCTCACCTTGCATGGAGTCCGTCGTTCTTGCAATCCTCGTCCTCGATATGCCTGTCACACAACTCGTCACGTGACGCTATACTGGATGATAACAATCTCGGTACTCATACTGTCCAGAAAACGGTAGTCGCTATGGACACATTTGGTGGTAACACTACGTCACAAGATACACAGATCGCAATCAAGACGAGCACCACAGTGCTCAGGGCTGCGTAACCGGTGCATATCGCACGCACGACGTTCTCTTGTCATGAAAAAAGAACTGGCCGATGAGATTGCCTCACGGAATCTATAGCCTGGACTGGGTCCGACTAACCATATAGTATCAGTTCCAGGATCATTCCAAGTATGAAAGGCGCGTTTTCTCGCGATGTGGCGCTCGTGATATGTACAAGATGAATTGGATGACATCTGGTCGGAGGGTGAACTAGTGATTAATTGATTCTTCGTCCGCAATCAACACGCAGTGGTGGCGCTAGTCTAGGTATGGAACACTTGTCACTGCCAGCATCTGGATGGGGTCACTACCTCAGTCGGTACCCCAAAGTTGTCACACGACGGGAATGCGACCACCCAACTGTTTTTGCCCATTCAACTTGGAGTCAGTGTTGTGTATTTGATGCGGTGCCGACAAGTGCCGACTTGAGGATAAGAGATAGTACGCATCTTTACGCGAGCCCGGCTAAGCCGCAGAGGAACTCCAAGGTGTCAGACGTGACACGGATGTGACATGACAAGCACGTTTAGAAGCGAATTCGCTTATCGAACATGAAATGGTGTTCCCAAGTAGCCGGTTCTTCCTGTTCGAAGGAACACAAGATGCAAAGTAAAGGGCATTGAAGGGGCCTCCTATGGAAGTCGAGTGCGGACACTGGAACCAATTTCCGCAGAGTCAGAATTCGAGGAAGGACCTTCATGCCGATTATGTAATCTGAATCCGCGGTCTGTTTCAAGTTGACAAGTCCCTCCCACTGTCAACATGATATTTCAGAACTTGGATGCGGCTCGTTACGCTTCGAAAAATCCCATGACAGTGTATTTACATCAACCTTCTCTGTGGCCCACGTTTACGTGGACTGGAATGCTATAAATTTGCAAGTTTTTTTTTGTTTCATCTGGGTCAGACCATGTCATATATTGCTCCGCCCAGCGCAACCACAGTGTCCTCCCAGTTCTATGTTGGAGTCTATCTGCAAAACATATTATATGGTGAGTCTACTCACACAGGTGTTGTGTAGTCTCACCAGTTCGTTTCCAGGCGTCGAACTGTGCCTCTATTTCAAGACCATGTACACTTTCATCGCTCGCCGCAGATCACCTCAAAGATTCGACATTTTTTACGCCATTATCAGCAGCGTGATGTTCCTCTTGATCACTCTTTGGGTGGCCATCAATGCCGTGGTCGGTGCAAAAATTTGGTTGTCGACACACGGGGACACACTTGAAATACCCCCATATGTCGATCTTATAGCGGTGGTGACCCTCATTCTTCAGCAGATGACAGATGGTTTAATGGTCTGTCCAGCCTGATAATCAGAGAAAATAGCTGACCTACATCGTCTCAGATGTACCGATGTCGTATCGTATGGGACAGCTTTCGTGTCGTCCTTGTACCATTCATCATGTTGTTAGCATCTCTTGGTGAGCAACGACCCTTTGCTCCGCTTGATACTCGTTTCAATGTTTTCACGAATTAGTCTTGGGCATCTCAGTTCTATTGACTTCCGGCAAGACTGGCGCTATTTTTCTCAGTGGACTTGCTGCGAAACTCGGTCTCGCGTATTACTCGACCTCGGTCTTCCTCCACGTGACCATGACATCCCTGATCTGCTATCGATTTGTATTCTTCGCGAGGCAGGTGAAAAAAAATCTCGGAGAAGAGCACGCGGCACTGTATTTCAGCGTTCTCATACTTCTTGTCGAGTCTGTCTTACCGTGCACGTTCACTGGCATTGTGTTTTTGATATCCTTTGGGATAAGAGGTGGAGTGGTGATCACACTCGCGCACGTATATATATTGATGAGGGTACGTTGTCGCAATTTGGTATGATGGATTCATCGATGTTTAGTGTTGACGCGTTTCAGTGTTTGTCATCACAGATGTTGATCCTACGCGTCGCAGAGGGACATGCCTGGCCGAAAAACAAGACGATACCACCGTTATCGGCGATAGTGTTCGCATCGTGGCAAACAGACACGTCAGCATCAGTCCAACGGAGCGAAATTGCAGTGCATCCTGAACCATTATCTGACGTGGGTCGTTAATCAAGTGTATAACGACTGTCTCATCATCCTTCGCGGGGCAGACTCGCCAGCTGGAACTGACCAAGGCGACCATGTCCGATCCTTGAAGCACGTGGACATTACCTTCATTTACCTTTCTCGGCGTGTTTTGATGCGGCCGTGACTGTCGTTAGTAAGGGGTACGGCACGTAAAGGGATGATGGCGGTCGTTCCTCCCGTACTCCAAGTCCGGCTGCTGTCGTACAACAAAGACCTACATCCGTGGAAACCCCCGGTACGCACCAAGAGGACAAGACTTTCGCTCAGAAATGTGATTTCACTTTTTTCATTTTTTCCGTTCATTCTTTCGCTCTTTCACTTTGCAAGCGACACTGTACAGATTCGTTTGCCTTTACACTGCGTTAAGCCTTTTACACGCTACACACTATGCTACTTGCTACTTTCTTTTTTCTCCTTATGGAGTTGTAGACAGCTGAGGTATGTTTCTCTAGTTCACTGTATCGTAGCTCTATCCTCGTTTCTATCAATGTAGAATCTAGATACTTTATTACAATATACTCATGATTCGGACTGCGTGGGACGGGGTAAGAGCGATGTAGAATCTTCACGATATGGCCGCTGTGATGATGCTATGAAGCATAAGGTGTCCCGAGTGGAGTTACTCCACAATTTCGAAGCCCAGGGATACTCCTGATCTATCAAGTACGTGACATACTAGTATGATTCTACATCGGACACATGCGTCACATTCGAGAATAGGACTGATCAAAATCAAAATCTACATCCGTGACGACGTCGCCCCATTCATCCAGGTGTTTGATCATCTGCCCACACTTCTTCCTCACGTCTCGATCGGCGTCTTTGCCGAGCACGAGATACAACGGCCACGCCTTGTTTTGTGCACGGCCTTCCCCGCAGACCACCTCGACCAGCGCGTTCATCGCCTTGACAGGATCGCCTTGCTGCTTCCCAGAGACTGCCCTGTACTCTCTCTCGGCTGCCTCTCGCTTGTCATCGTAATCAGATATCAGGTTCCGGGTCGACTCTCCGAAGGACTGGCGGAAGATCCCTTCCGTGCGAAACGAGCCCGGCTCGACGATAAGCACGCGGATGCCAAAGAGCTCGAGTTCCGAGGCCATGTTCTCTGCGATGGCTAGTAACGTGCCAGACGCGCGCGTGAGAACGGGCCGTCGCCGCTTCTCGCTCGGTCGCAGACGAACTCAGACGTACCGCGTATCGCAGCCTTCGACGACGCGTAGAAACCTGCGCAAGTTCAACGACGATGGACTTGACGTCTCGCGAGTCCGACGGGACGCACCCATTCCCTATATCCGGAGATCGCGGTCAGTCGTACACACGTGGGAGACCGTTTCGAGAAGGTGGCGTGCCGGCGCACACACACATACCTTGCCTTCTGGTTTCCATCCACTTCGGCTGCCCGTCACGACGACCGTGCCGCTCTTCTCTTCCCGCAAAAAAAAAAGCGTCATGCGCGCTGAAAGGGCCTGGCATGCTGGACCGCAAAACACTCACGTTTGCGCATGTACGGCAAGACTGCCGTGGTCACGTCGAGCGTCCCGAAGACGTTGGTCTGGTACTGGCGACGCATCAACTCCGCTCTGCGAGGATACGGTACGTGCTCGTTCGCATCATCACCCGTCAGCACGTTTCTGTTACCTTTGGGACTCACCCGCCTTCCTCGAGGAATGCAGGGGTCGACACTCCTGCGTTATTCACGAGCACGTCCACGCGCCCCCAGCCCGACCCTTGGATGATAGCATCGATGCGCTTCTTCACTCGCTCCGTTCCGGCGGAAATGTCGAGCTCGGCGCAGTGGATGTTTGATCTTTGGAACTTGGGTTCCTTGTGAAAGTGGGTAATCTTGGCCAAAGTCCTGGCAGTTGCAATGACTCGATCACGCCGTGCAAGTACGATCTTCACAAGCCGTTCACCGAAACCGGACGAGGTCCCTGTCGCGGCAATGAAGACGGAAAAGTTGTTAGCCGGCCAGACACACCTGTAATTAGCCATACTCTGGGAGAAGCCATTCTGATAGGCGTTTTACTTTGTCCAAGTGATCTAGTAGCATTTTATCTACAACGTTTGCAAGTCCGCTCCGAGAGAATTTCAATCTATTGGAGCGCACCCCGGTTTGCGGCGAAGCGGATGACAACTTGTACCGAATCCTTGTAGATGGGCAATTCTGGATTTCAAGCTTCCCAACATGCCACACGATTGCATGATGAACGAACTAATGAACAAGACGAAACGAAGTAAACTACCCACTCTTACTAGTGTTTCGTGTCCGCCTTTTCCTGCCGATCAGGGATCCAATAATCTTACCGGGTTTCGAAGGCACGTCCTTGACCCGCGCTGTCTTTACATGTTTGGTTTCATCAGGCGATACGCGCCGTTTCTTGGACGGTGGCGCCTCCGAACTCGAAGTAGCGTGTGATTGGGACTAACGGATGAGATCGGCAATTTCACTTGGATCGCCCTTCCACGACTAAGGTGACTCACCCGTCTCTCCTTTTGCGCTGTTCGGCGTTGCACGACCTGGATATTCTCTATCGAAAATTCCACGATGAGCGTCCCCTTGGCGGGCTTGGACGGGGCCTCCATTTCGTCCTTCATCCGTTTTATCCTGACCCCGTCAGGATTCTCCGTCGCCTTCTCTCGTTTTACGAGATCGGCAAGCTCCTCCTTCCACCATTCATCGAAAAGTGCGCCGACATCCGCGTTATTGTTGGCCCATCGCAGGACGCGCAGCGCGTCGGCGTGCGTGTGCATTTCGATGAAACCGTAACCGCGGCTGCGGCCTCTCCCAGTGACGGGGTCGACACGGTCTGCTTGGCGGACGATCTTTGCCTGCTTGACGCCAGTAAGACGTCCTCCCTTGGCCCCGTGCTTCTTAGACTTGACGTCGTGTTTGGTTTTGATAGGTTTCTTGCTGTCTTGGTCGTCAGCTTTGACAGATTTGGCGAGTTCGTCGGGGCTGAGACCTTCGCGGAGATCCTTCTTGACTTCTGCGTTGAACTCCCGAACGCTGTGGATCGCGAGTCGCTTCAGGACGCGCTCGGTAACAAATAGTGGTATTTGACGTATGCTGAGCCGAGTTTTGGAAACGTAGAGGGAGGGATTACTGCGGAGCATGGTTCGGCGAGCGTTAAAAGAGTTCGTACGTTTCTCGAGCTCCACCTGGGGGATTGTTTCGGCGGCAGGGCTGTTCGGTAGAATAACTATGATGTATCTGGTTAAAATTAGTCGGCAAAGGAGAGAAACTACGCACCCCCTTCGCGTAACAAGTAGAGATTTCGATTATCGGCCTTTTCTCGACTCTTTTCGCCGTCCTCTTTCAGTTTTGCAGCCTGTTCCCTTGTGACTGCGCGGACAACGTCAAGCGTTCGACCATGCAGCACTAGATTCTTTGCGACGCTGGCTGATGGATCAGGCGTGAGGAGAGAAGGGAGGGAAAAAGGGTTTTTATGAGGCTGTCATGTTACCATTGGATTTGCTATATCAACTGCTGCGAGAATACACACCTGCTGTTGGGTGCCTATAGTATCTGCACGCAGAACTTCGCTTTGCTGGATGACTTTGTCCGCGTCTTCCTTGTTCCAGAAGCACGCGAATCCACTCCCTCGGGGACGCTCAGTTTCTGGATCGACAGCAAGACGAACGTATCTGAGTGGGCCGAAGGCGCGAAATCTGCAGCATTAGATTAACAAGACGACGCAAAACGATTAGAATGAGATACATACAGCGCTCGTATTTCGTCCTCCGTAGCAGTGAATGGAATATTGCGAAGGAAGATCGTGTTCCCGGTATCGGTGTGGGGCAATTGAGGCTTTTTCGACGATTCATCCTCACTATCACACTCGGGAGCCTCGCTTTCCTCTCTGTCGTCGTTTTCCTCTTCCTCGTCTCCAGAACATTGTTCATGAATCCCCAGATATTCGTCGTCACTGCCGGCTTCACTATCCTCACCTGCGCTCGCGTCGCTTTCCAGGGCATCCATTTCAACATCATGGTCCATGTCTTCGTCAAGCTTTTCTTTCTCCCGCAACCATCTCTCCTTGCTTAATGCCCAGTCAACCGCGATCACCCGCTCCTTTCCCCCACCTCGTTCTTCGGGCGCGTCCATCGTCTCCTTCTCGTCGTCATCTTCAGATTTGATGGTTTGTCGCTTCTTTTCCTCTCGACGCTCCTTCTTTCTTTTCTGCTTATCGGACACGATATCGTTTGCCATGCCGGCGACGACTTTCATCCCATTGCACTTTTCTAGCGCGGACTCGGCATCGTTCTTGCTCAACATCCAAACGAAAGCAAATCCCTTGGAACGAGCTGCTTTATTTTCCTCGGCTTTGATGTCACCGACTTCTGCCAGGGGGATATGGATCGAATGAATGGGACCGTAGGGGAGAAATATAGCTCTTAAATCCTGCTCGGTGACGTCGAAAGGAAGATTCCGAACAATGAGGCGACTCGCTCGACTCGGCGCAGCTCCAGAAGCAGTTTCTACAGGCCATGTGATGCAACGTGAACGAGTACGTCAGTAAAGGACTGAGCAGACCCAATGGATAGTATATACTTTTGGTGGTTTTGGCGAGATTGTCTAGCCGTTTTTTGAGCGTGACGGAGAGCAAACTACCTTTGAAGACGTGAGCGTGAAGCTTGTTGACGGCGGCTTGCGCAAGGCTCGACGACGAGAACAAAACATGTGCTAGATCCGGCAAATGAGTAAAATCCACGATGAACAGGATAGGCTCACCAGTGGACGAATCGTCGCCTCCAGCAGTCTTGACCGGCCATTCCACGTTTTCAGCGCCCTCGAACTTGCGGAGCTTCTTCCACAACGATTTTTGGTTGATTGAAGACGGCAAGCCAGTCATGACGATTTTCCGAATAGCGAAGGGATCGTTAAACTTGTGCGCCGGTGAGCTTCGTGCAGGAGACCGTTTTTCTTTCTTCGTGTTCTCCTCTTTCGGCCTGTCCTTGGTCTTGTTTTTTGGCTGGGGAAGCCTGATCAATCATACGCGAATTTGAGAGCGTGACGTGGATATACCTTGCTCTCGGCCCACTGTACGCGTATGGTTCGGCCGCTGATGGTCATACCGTTCGTCGTGATCGACTCGAAGGCTGTCTGCGCATCTTCCTTGATGGAGAAGGAGACATATCCGACCCCCTTGGAGACACCGGAACCGTGCTCAAGTACGACGAACGCGGAGCGCACTGGCGCAAGATCGGAGAAGGCGGTCTGAAGATCAGTCGAAGTCGCGTCGTATGGTAGGTTGGACACGAAGAGAGTCGAACTGTCCGTCGTCGATAAAGCCCGGCGTTATTGTCGGTAAACAGGACTCACCCATGGCTATGGCCACTGTTTGACGGGGTCTCCTCGTCCCTCGCTTTGCGCTTTCCCAGCGTAGTGGCCGACATGGCTCGAGAAAGCTTAGGGTTTACCGTTGTTTGCACTCACTCAACTCCCATTCTGACGTGCAAAATGCGGGTCAGCCCTGGGATAGAGGGGACGCACTTGTCGTCCGATTGAAAGTGGGTGAGGAAAAGGAGCGGGGCGTTCGTTCGTATACTGAGTGCAGTTCGTCTAATCCGGCCACTCTCTGCATGTCCTCTCCGCTACCCCCCGTGCCCACGCGTCCACCACTCCGGATAACCCCTCCGGTGGACCTCTTCCCAGGCTGCACGCACGTTCACCATGCGCTTTCCTCGTCGCGTTGTTTGAAGCGTCTGTGTTGGCCTCGAGACGACGCAGGCTCTGGGGACGTTCCCTGGGATCCCGACAACATCATTGCTTCCGTGCTCGTCCAGGACAGCAAGGTGCGCCTCCATGTCGTTTCGTGCGGTACGAACACCTTCTGAGCATGCTTCACCTCAGAGATTCTTCCCGGCACCTACTAAGCTACGCCCTCGTATCGGTTCTGCACCGCCGACGGGCCGACTCGACTGACGGAAGGCTTGGCCAAGATGCTCGAGAGCGTATTGGAGCGCGTCGCTGCGCAAGAATCTCGACGATGTCAATTCACTCGGGCCGAACGAGATGCAGCACTGGTCAAGAGAGGACTGCCGCTCGACGCTCTAGAATTGGCCTATCTTGCGCGCTGGCGCTCTCGTGTACCCAGCAAGTCATCGTTCCCAGTTGTCACCCTCGACGTGGGTCTCATCAACGTACACGCCCGCGATGCATCGTCGCAATTTCCAAGGTCGTAGGGTGGTCGTCGCTAAGTCTGGTGACCAGACTGTTCTGTGAGGCAAGCCGTGCAGAGCGGATTCGCCGCGCGCGTGAGTCTGAGCCAATACTTTGTACAATTCGATTTCAAAAATAACCATTTATTTTGATGCTGACGCGTCTGGTGTGACGAGCGCGTCGACTCCCCTCGCCATGGACCTCTCACTCCTCCTTAACTCATTACTTACTTTATCTTCCAGCACTCTAGAAGAGGGAGAGGCTCAAAGAGTCGGAAAGACGATCAACTCCCTGTAGAAATATATCGCGACTCTGACGGAATCGGATCAAAAGGAAGCACTGCGCGCATGTTTGATGATATCGACCCATGAAGATTGTCCCTAGAGTCTTCCAAACTTCAAGCCCCGCTCTACAACTTTCCTATCTAGCTCTCACCAACGTCAAAGAGAACTTGACGTCAGCGATCTCTTGCTCCTCCTCGATGATCAGACTGCCGCCCTTCCGCTGCTCAACATCGACAGGGACGCTCCGCACCGTCTTCAAAATGAGTTCTCCGTGTTCCTTGAGGGCATCGAGCAGCTCCGTCCCTGACCCGTCTTCGAACTTGTAATACACGTCGACGTCGTCCGTCGCTTGCAACCCCGCCTTCTTCCTCAGCTTCTGCACCCGATTGATCAACTCCCTCGCGAGCCACTCTCCCGTCAGCTCCGGATGCACCTGCACGTCGAGCCGAACGACCACGTCGTTGTCCGTGTGCGTCGAGTACTGGCCCTCGGAAGCGGGCGGCAGCTCGAGATAGCGCTGGACCGTCAGATCGCCCGCGACGAGCTCGATGCCGTCGACCGTGAGCTTGCCGCTGTCGATGTACGCCTTGACGGCGTCGCTCGAGACGCTGGGTAGCGCGTTCTTGACGCGGGGGAGCTCTTTGCGAAGTTTGCGACCCAAGACGCCCCAGTCCGCGACGGCGCGGTAGCGCACGCCAGACATGGATTCGTCAGAGGTGAAGACGACGTCGCGCACGTTGAGCTCGGAGAGGATGTACCGCTGAAGGGACGTCACATCTGCTATGTACTGTGCTTCGGGATGGAACACCAAGAGTTCTTTCAGTGGGGTCTGTCGAGTTCGGGTCAGCGGTCCGACAGTTTTGGCGGATATGAACAAAACAGAACGGACCTTGAGGGAGAGATTGTGTCTCTCGCGGATGTTTCGAGTCAGCTCGATGACGGCCTTCATCCGTTGGACTTGTCGCTCTATCTCGGCGTCAAAGTATTCTTCTTTCACTTCTGGGAAACTCAGGAAGTGGACCGAACGAGGGTCAGGGACGGACGGGTCTTCCGGTATGTACTCCCGTAACGTTTGGTAAATGTTTTCCGTTAAAAACGGTGTGTAGGAGGACTATCAAGTGTACCGTACGTCGTCAGCGTCGATCAAATTACAACGCAATCATGACGATGCGCACCATCGTACGACACAACGTGAGAAGCGTTTCGAACAAGGTATTTAATGCTGCGACCGTGTCCTCGGTGCCATCCTCGCCCTTGAGTCTTCGCCTGTTGAACCGAATATACCAGTTTGTCAGTTCGTCCACGAGATCCAAGAGACGCGGGAGGATGCTGTAAAGCCTGTATGCGGCCATCTCCTGGCGGAACAATGAGATGAGGGATTGACAGCGCGCGAGGATCCATCGATCCATGACGTTGTTCGAAAGTGGTGCGTGAGGATTATACTTAAACTCGATTCCAGTCGTCTTTTGCAAGAGCGTCGCTTGACCAAGGAAGAAGCGGAAGGCATTGACCCAGGGAAGCATGACACGGGAAACGACCTCGTGGACGCCCTCCTCGCGGAACCGGAGATTCTCGCCACGAACGATCGGCGAGTTCACCAGGAACATCCTGGAACGGCGACGATCAGCCTCTCGATTCGGGACTCGTTTCGCTCGAGCATGAACACGAACCTGACTGCGTCAGCTCCATACTTTTGGAACATCAAGTTTGGATCGGGGTAGTTTCTGAGACTCTTACTCATTTTCTTGCCATCGGCGGCGAGGACGAGACCAGTGACGATCAAGTTCTTCCACGGAGCTCTACCGAACAAGTGGGTCGACAGCACGAGTAGCGTATAGAACCATCCTCTCGTCTGATCAATACCTTCAGAGACGAAATCCCCAGGGAAGTTTTTCTCGAAGAATTCATTGTTCTCGAACGGATAGTGAACTTGAGCGTATGGCATGCTGATATTAACATCAGTGTCCCGTTGGACGAGGCATGGATGCAAGCCCGCATACCTGCCAGACTCGAACCAACAATCAAAGACTTCCTCTACTCTTTTTAGGGGACCTTTTCCTTTCTGCGAAGGAATGGTCAGATGATCTATCTTTTCCCGATGGATATCAGTGATGCCAGTGACACCAGCTAAGCGCTCCAATTCTGCGATGGAACCCACGACGACGACCTGAAGAGTCATCTTTGTCACCATTACTAGCAGTGAATGTAAACCAGAACGGACCTCTTCGAAGTCATCGCTTGCCCACAACGGCAGCGGAGTACCCCAGTAACGATTTCTTGAGATGTTCCAGTCACGTGCATTGGCAAGCCAGTTGCCGAAGCGGTTATCGCCGACCGATTGAGGGACCCTGTGTCGTTCAGCTCAGGGAAGTTCTCACTCAGGTCGTCTAGGTTTTCTTACCACAAGGTTTTCTTGTTGTTAGCAACGAGCTGATCTTTTATGGGCTCTACTTTCACGAACCACGAGGGTATCGCGCGATAAATGAGGGGAGTACCCGATCTGTACTCAACGTTCGATCGGAGCTCCCTATCGTCTGAGTTATGGAAGAACATACCGCCAGCAGTATGGGTAAGAGTGGTTGATGGTGGATTGAACAACGAGGCGTCCCTTGGCCTTTAGATGTTTCATAATTTCTTTATCTGCAGCCTACGTGGTTGCGTCAATGAACGCGTCCAAACGATAGAGTCGTAACTGACCTTGATGTGCATGCCCTCGTAGTCTGTGACTGGTTTAACGAATTTACCAGCGTCATTTAGGGGACAAGGAGGCATCTCATCTGCGGCCACGATCCCATTTTCCCTAGCAATGCGATGATCGTCCTCACCAAAGGCCGGTGCTTGCTGGACGATCCCTGTACCATCTTGGTCAGTGACGTAGGTGTCAGTCACGACAATGAATGCTCGGTCCTCATACTACAAAGGAGCGCGCGTCAGCTCCCGTGCGGCCACAAGGTTTTCCTCACACCTGCTCAGTGAAGTACTCGAAGAGTGGGACATATCGCCATCCTTTCATATCCGCACCCTTGAACGTTGCGACCTTCTTAAACTTGGCTTTCT